>JAVQJS010110857.1:0-10428 GCA_036024795.1 Galaxias rostratus | reverse complement strand
TGTACTTGTCAAGTACCTTTGAACTGGTTCCCTCATTCTCTTATGTGAACAGAATCCCTATATAAGACAAGAGAATTGGACTCTTAATTATCACATTCTACAGCGCTGTTTGACGTGATCCTTCTGTAAAACAATTTTGGGTTTTTATAGAAGTACTCTCTGGGTAATATACAAACATTGAAATTCTTATTCGGTTCTGTTGAAAACAATATAATGTTTGACTTCACTCAATTCTGTGCCAGTGTCATTCTCTCCTATTTAGCATCTGTCGTAGGTCTTTGAGAAAGGAATCGGGTTATAGCCACGACAGTGTCATGACATTTCCACTGCAGTGAGGTTTTATACAAATGTAATGTAATTACGATGATGTAATAACAAGGTTCATTCAATTTTGTCTCAGTACCACAGAATGGAGAATCTGTTGTTTTGACGGAGCACGACATAAATGTGAGGAACAGCTCTGATAAGGTAAAGTATGTAAAGTCTGACAGTTTGATTAGGGCACAAGTAAAGGGTATGCTACTTAAATCAACTACAGGAACCTGTGTATGTATGTGTGTGTGTGGGGGGGGGGGGAGTAGAGTAGAGTAAGTCAAGGGACCGGAACAGTGTAATAAGGTGTCTGATAGAGAAAATAGGAAATCTGTAATGCAAGTTTGTTGTTTCTCAGGATACTGTTAGGGACATTTATGGCTGGGAAAGCAGCTTGCTCAGAAGCCAATGGTACGCACAGTATTTCAGGCTGGGGCTGGCACCTGGGAAAAGGTTCTTGATCTTGATACAGACAGCCAAAAGTGTCAGGAATCCTCAGTTGAGTTGGTAGGTACTGCCAGTGCATCTACCAAGTCTCTCTGAACTCTGGCCAAGGGATATGTTTTTCTCTTTTCAAAACTATAAGACCATCATTGCTATGTTTTTGCAATGCTATGTTTTTTATTTGAGTCGCCACCTTTTTTCATTTCTTATTTACCTGGTTATGTTCTCCATCCCCTGCTTTTACATTTACTACTTTGTGCTGCAGGCAGCTAATTTAGAAAAAAAATCCTTCTAAATCCTACAAGCATAAAATTATTTTTTCTGCGAAACTACAAAGCACTTATGGAAATATCCATGTTATAAGGGTACTTTTGGGATCATGTTCATTCTTAATTTCTTCACAATGACAGACAGTGTACATTTGCACTAACAAGTATTATCGGTGTAGGTGCAATAGTTTGTCTGTAATGTGTTTAAACTTGTATGACTAACAACTTTTCCTGGTGTGTAACGCAATGGTTATACAAATTTAAATTATGTTTTTAGGGGCAAAACCAGTCATCCAATGGGTCAACCCTAAACGAGTTCAGAAAGCGAGTCTCTGGCTACCAGGTCTGCTTTAATGCCTTATCTGTTGCTTAATGTAACCATAAACAAATGTTTATCTCACAGAAATAATAAAATTTCACACCCTCTACTTAGCTATTCTTCGATAGTCCATTGATACGTTCAATGTGCTTTCTTCGAAGGATGGGAAAGGTTACTTCATCGGTGAGCTGGTGTGGGGCACAGTGGAGAATATATCCTCTAGGTGGCCTGGCCTAGTGGTGCCCTGGAAGTTTAAGTCGTCCCGTGCAGGTGTACGCAAGGTGGAGTGGTTTGGAGATGGCTCGTTCTCAGATGTGAGTTGTGGAATAGGGAGGATAAATCATTTATAATATTTGATCAATAATCAAGTGTCTTGAGTACTGAATTGTAAGGTTCCTTATCCGCCCCCCACAGATAAGAACAGAGGCGCTTTTGCCGTTCAGTTGTTTTTCAAGGTGTTTCTGCAGAAATTCCTTTGCAAGTATGCCATCCTATAAAGAAGGTATCTACAAGATACTTGAGGTACAGTGGCCATCCTTGCCATTATAATCCTCAAGGTCAATACATTTCAGAAAATGTTTTACTTCTAACATAAAAACATGTGATATAAATATGTCTATATCTTACCTCATTATAAGTATGACTTATTCTGTGGTTTTGCAGTTGGCTGGTGAACGATGTGAGAAGTCCTTTGCATCAGCATCAACTAAAGAGGAAGAGTTAAAATTGATGTTGGACTGGGCTTTTGGAGGGTTCTTACCAACAGGACCTAAAGGATTTTGCCCTCCAGACAGTACGTTTTCTCAATGCTAATCAACCAAGGACAGTTTCTTTAGCTGAAATTTTGTTTTTTGTTAACAAGTTTTGAAAGGGTTGGCTTTTTTTCTGTTCTGTTCCATCAGATGTTGCTTGTGCGAAAAGTAATTTATCAGATTCCCCTCTGTCTGACTACCAACCCCCACCTAAAAAGAAGTTTATTCCAAAACCCAAAGCAGGAAACGCCAGCTTCAGCAGAGGTAAGTGTTATTCTGATTTACAGTTTATGATGAATCAATACCAACTCATTATCTTAACAACAAAAAAACGTTATTGTGTTTCACAGACACAATGATGAAACAGGTTGGCGAGAAAGGAAAAGACATTGAAGGTATCTTATTTTGTAATTACCATAGGAAGTTTACCTAATTTAAGTTGGCTATATGTGGCATCTTATGGTATTATTTTGTCATTTTCAGATTTCTGTATATCTTGCGGAACATCTGACACTGTTATTCTTCACCCTCTGTTTGAAGGGAGCCTCTGTCTAAAGTGCAAGGTTAATATTCATGCACCTCAATCTTGTTTAATTTTCTGCTGTTTTTGGTAAAATTGTATTTATTGATTGTCCTAATTCAGTTTAATGTTAAACACCTGTCATAAAGTCAGGAATAATCAGTAAAAACATAATTTCTCAACTTTAACAGGAGAACTTCATTGAAACTTTGTACCGGTATGATGACGATGGATACCAGTCTTATTGTACCGTGTGTTGCGCTGGCTTGGAGGTCATTCTATGTGGGAATGCAAGCTGCTGCCGGTAAGAACTCCTTCAGCGTTCCTTCTGGCATCTTTTTTGAATTGTAACCTAACCTTTTATTTGGAAAAGGGCTAATTGGCAACAGCACTTCACTGACACCAACACAAAATAAAATGGCAAAGGAGGAGGTCCTGGTTAGCACAACCTTATTTTGAGTAACAATAGTAACATCATGAAAACCTAGAGTGGTTCTTCTGCCAATGTGAGGCCAAAAACAAGTCAAACATTACTGCACAAGTTACTACAAAGACCCCATTTTAAACAGCTCCTACATTGTAACCGTTGCATATTTAATCCTCAAAACATCCAGTTAGATGGATTACATTTTGAATTTGTAAGTGATCGGCTCTTAAATGGGCCTTTAGAGTCTTGTGGCTCATTCATATGCCTATTTTTGGTTTCAAATCTCTTTAAATCTCAGATGTTTCTGCAAGGACTGTCTCGACATCTTGGCAGGTCCAGGAACTTTTAACAAATTAAAAGACATTGACCCATGGAAATGCTACATGTGTAATCCATCCCAATGTGAAGGGTCACTCAAACTGAGACCTGACTGGAGTGCAAGAGTCCAAGATGTATTTGTCAACAACAGTGCACAAGCATTTGTAAGTAACACATCGAGATATATTAACAAAACAAATTGTTTAGAAGTGGTTAGATTATTAAAAACAGTAATGCCCCCCCAAATAAACTAAAGCTTAATTGTTATTTTTGTTTAATGATCTTTATCAATATATTTCTGGTGAAACTCAATGCAGGAGCCACACAGGATTTACCCATCCATTCCTGCTGATAGACGTCGGCCCATTAGGGTTTTATCTCTCTTTGATGGCATTGCAACAGGTTAGTTCATAATTTTATATTATATATATATATATATATATATATATATATATATATACACACACACACACATGTATATAAGCTGCGGGTGCCTACCGGTACATTAAAACAAATGAACTTTACACAGGCTTTAACGAAACATGGCTTGGAACAAAAATAAATAGGCCTTTAAATGAAACACGGCTTGGAACAAAAATAAATAGGCTTTAACGAAACACGGCTTGGAACAAAAATAAAAAAAATAGCAGTAAACCGTAGCCTACCAAGAAAGTCATTGGTCACTATCTCCGTGCAGCAGCTCTATTTCCTTTTCCAACTGCCAGATCGATCGCCTTCAACTTGAAAGGTGCATCATGCATTTCTCTGTGTCTTTGCCATGATTAGGTTGACAAAATGATTACCATAATCAAAATGATGGGAAGTTTGAGCACGCCTGATTTTGTCACAAGTTTTTTGGCTATTTTTTTTTTAATCCCATTTTGGCAGCATGAAGCTTGTGAAAGTGGGAAAAATCCATAAATAAGCTGCGTCATTGTATAAGCCGCGAGGTCCAAAGCGTGGGGGAAAAGTAGCAGCTTATAGTCTGGAAATTATGGTACTTATTGCTGCCTCTTGTTTCAATGGATGCCATGTAAATCTGATATGGTTGAATCAGAAACCCCACAATTTGTTTAGTTTTTTCTTATTGTATCTTATCCACCAATTTAGTAATGCATTTGAATGAGTGACTAAACGTTTTTTATTTCTATACCGTTCCTTTACAGGATACCATGTGCTGAAAAGACTGGGTTTTAAGGTTGAGCGCTATATTGCCTCAGAGATATGTGAGGATTCCATCGCTGTTGGCATGATCAAACATGAGGGCAAGATAGAGTATGTCAATGACGTCCGCTCAATCACCAAGAAGCATGTAAGTAGTCATTCTCTGTATAATTCTACATATTGTAAATTTGTATTTTATTCCATCGGACTTGTTAACATGGCATAAGTAGTTTCATGGTGGGTTTTGCTTAAGAAGATGTTCTGTTTTTTTTCAGCTGGCAGAATGGGGTCCCTTTGACTTACTAATTGGAGGCAGTCCCTGCAATGACCTGTCTATGGTCAACCCTGCACGTAAGGGATTATTTGGTAAGTTATATAAAAAGTGGTATTTTGTAAGCTTTCCACCAATATATTAAGAAAGAACATTTCTATCTCTAAATCTTTTATTTATCTCACTCATGTTCCCATACATTAAAATGTTTCCTCTGCTGATCTATTTTTTCAGAG
The DNA here is from genome assembly GCA_036024795.1 of Galaxias rostratus. Lineage (NCBI taxonomy): Eukaryota > Metazoa > Chordata > Actinopteri > Galaxiiformes > Galaxiidae > Galaxias > Galaxias rostratus. Next base: position 5,396 of record JAVQJS010110857.1, on the reverse strand, counting down.
GGCACAGGCAGGCTGTTTTTTGAGTATTATCGTATGTTGACCATGATGAAGCCCAAAGAAGAAGAGGACCGTCCATTCTTTTGGCTTTTTGAGAATGTGGTCTTCATGAGTGCCCACGACAAGAGTGACATATGCAGATTCCTTGAGGTGAGTAGATTGTCTTCTTCAATATCTCAATTGAAATAGTCTTAAATGTAAATATAAATGCAGATATTGTAAGATGAAAGTCCATTCAAATTCCAAATATGCAGAAAAGATGCCTCCCGTTTAAAAAAAATATCAAAACCACTTTAGAACCTTTTCTTATCCTTCGATTTATAAGCTGTCCCTTTGTTATACTTAGGTTTGAACTGTTGCTGTCTGTCTGTTCTCCCTATTTCTGTTTAATTGTATATAATTATTAAATGTTTAAATTATTATTATTTTGTTTTTTATAGTGTAACCCCACCCTGATCGATGCTGTTGAAGTGAGTCCGGCTCATAGAGCTCGCTATTTCTGGGGCAACCTCCCTGGGATGACCAGGTATGTGTCTACAGTACACTGCAGTACCAGCTATGTGCTCTGAGCCCTTTTACCTCAAATACATTATTTGTGAATAAGATGGTTTACTCAGCTGTCTCTCCCCTCAGACCCATAACAGTGTCTTTAGAAGACAAAGTCAACCTCCAGGATTGTCTGGAAATAGGACGTGTCGCAAAGGTATGACTGTTGAAGAAAGTTACTTGCTTAATTAAAGCAGCTTTCCTTTGCCAAAGTGTGTCCTCAAGGTAAGCTACTGTTTTACCTGTAACATTTGTAACGTCTGAGAATGTGTGTTCTGTATTTATTCTGTAGTTCAACAAAATCCGCACTCTAACAACAAAGTCCAACTCGATGAAACAAGGAAAGATGGGTCTATTACCCGTAAACATGAATGGCAAGGATGATTACCTATGGTCCTCTGAAACAGAGCAGTAAGCACATCTATGTTTTTAATAGTACATATTTTCTTTGACAAAATCTTTTTTTATTATAGATATTATTTATATATATTACACATATTTATTTGGTTTCAGTATTGCAGAAAATCTATACTGTAAATGTTGTAAATGTTCCATTTTCCCCAGAATTTTTGGTTTTCCAAAACATTACACGGATGTGAACAACATGGGCCGTGGCCAAAGACAAAAGGTCCTGGGTCGGTCCTGGAGTGTTGCAGTCATTCGCCACCTGTTTGCTCCTCTTAAGGACTATTTTGAATGTGAATAGGTAACATGACCCGATAAGACAACCGGCAACAATGAGGAGTACTATCCATGATATGTAGTGAATGGAACTATAGACTGACTTTTGGATTCATACTAATTATTCTGTGATTGTGTGTGTGACTGACATATAGATACATGTTATAAAGCTAAGTGTGGGCAGGCCTATAAAACTTTTTTTTGTTAAAGCACTGCCACTTTTTTGTTTTTGTTTGGTCCGTCTTCCGGCTACGACGATGTGACCAAACCAACGCCCTCCCCCCTCATGCCATCTACCTCAAAAATGGTTTGACCTGGTCCAAAATACATGCATACACATACATGCTCACTCATGCACAAAAACAAATCTAATTTACGTATTTTTAAACCCTATTTAACTGAATGAGTGAAAACAAATTATTGGTAATAATTTTTTGCTTGATTTTCCGCATGTTCAGTCTTGTATTTAATGTTATTCTGAAATGTTAGATCAATTCTTATTTACTTTTGTCATGTTTTGTCACATAACATTTTCTTTTGGTGGAAATCTAATGTTCATTAATGGTGCTAAGCGTGACAGGACAGGACAACGTTTTAAACAAAGTGTTCTTAAAGGTATTTTCAAACTGAAATAATTTGTGACTGTTCTAAAGCATTTTGGAATAGAAATTAAATGTTCCTAATTGTGCATGTATACTCTACTATCATTACTTATTTTGGTATAGACCACCAAACATTTTTTTAACAATAATATCTACATATTTGTCTACACTTGAAAGAAGTGCTTCATATGCCTGATATGTTTTAATTTCAGGTGTCACACATGGCAGACATTCATTACTCATAATATATAATGTATGTACTTTTATGACCAGTAGCCTATAGGTTTGTCAGTCTAAACTACTGTATGCTTGTTCATAGTGTAGGTTTTTAGTAATGATCGCTTGTTGTGTCATATCATTTGATGTGTAGTAAATTCAAACAATGTTTTTTATGTAGGTGGTATGTTTTGGGCTGATGGTTGCTTTTTGATCTATTGTTACTGTGCAATCACTAATATTAAAAACTGCGAGATCTTTATTGCTAAGTGCCACAACTGGATAAAATACATTATGCGGAGACCAGGCTTTGTTTAGGTTTTATTATCTCTTTTGGCGGAACATCTATATAACGGTCACTTTTGATAATCTGTATTTTGTAGTTTTTATACTACCTCAATTGGTTTCTATTGGCGCTGAATAGTTGTTACAACCTTTTTTATCAACTGATGTATGACAGCCTTTTCTCCTTCAAAACAATTGTGTTGGGTTTGCCTGTACTATTGTCTGACATGTTAAAGTATAATAAAGTTAGACCTGTATATTTTTTTATTGTGGCATGTATTGTCGAATATATGAAATAGCAGATGGCAGCCGTATTAATGGAATTCATATAGACTGCTACTAGTTACCTACGTTCACAAATGGCATTGGCAGCAGTGACCATAGCCTAGAATAATGTGGAGACAAGCCCTTACTGTCTGCATTGCAGCTACGTACACACCACATGCAGTGACTAATGAAAAGAGCGCATGTGCTGTATTGAATGAAGCGCTCCCTGTTTTGTGTTCGCAGTCGCCGGTTAACGGCGTTGTAGCTAGCTAGCACCAGAAAGTTAGTTTCTTGGTTCTGCTTTTTATATTGTAAAACAATAAATATCTCCATAAGTTCCTAGTGAATTAGGATTACTTTAATAAACTACATTTAAAAGTGGATACACCATGTAAGTATGCTAAAAGCATGTCGCGAATAAAGTTGGGTTGCTAACTTTAGCCTATTATTAGCCAGCTAGCTTGGTTCAGCTAGCCAACCCAAACTAGTTAAATTTCGCGGTTATCGGTTACTGCTCGATAATATTTCCGGACACTTAAACTGGCTCGATTTGGGTAACTTTGCAACATAATCAAGTTACTTTTGATTCCTTACATAGTATATATGGTAGGTTTGAATCTAGCGAACTTATAGGCTAGTAATTAAGGCCAGCTACCCAAACGTTACTTAACAATACTTTACAGTTTTACGCCGGTTAACGTACTACATAGCTAACTAACGAAACCTAACTAATTGTGTAGTAGTACTAGTACCCCTAGCGGAGGTTACGTTGTTCTGCTTTTTGTCTTACTGTTTACTAAACACAAGCAAATTACGTCTGAACAAATGTAGAAGGAGAAGGAAGCGCTTTCGTAGTTTGTCGCGACAATAAGAAGTCAGGGCGTTATTAAAATTTACTTGCGATCTATACCACCGCAATGAACTAGCTGGCTGTCTAACTTACCCAAATGATTCGATATCGTGGTAATCACTTTACGATGTTTCGCTAAAAAATAACAATTTCCTCCTCCACCCAATTTTTTGTATTAGTGACGTCCATAATGGCTGTAAACGTCTACTCCACATCTGTAACCAGCGATAATCTTAGTCGTCATGACATGCTTTCATGGATCAACGAGTCTCTCCAAATGAACTACGCAAAAATTGAACAGCTTTGCTCAGGTAACGTGAAACCAAATATTTTCAAGCCAGGCACACACAAACAAGTAACACTTTTTACACTTACAGAAATACTTTACCCTTTGTCTTTCTTAACAGGAGCCTCCTACTGCCAGTTCATGGACATGCTATTCCCCGGATGCTTGCCTTTGAAGAAAGTAAAATTTCAAGCCAAACTAGAACATGAGTACATCCATAACTTCAAGTTTCTACAGGCCAGTTTTAAGAAGGTTGGGGTTGACAAAGTGAGTGCAATGAAGTGTTTGTGAACATCCGTGGTACCTATTTTATCAAGGCCACTGTTCTGAAGTGGTGTCAACTCTTCAAAGTTCAAAGTGTTTTATTTGTCAAATGCAGAGTATAATACAGGATCATTCTGAGCAAAGACATTCTTATGACAAGGCAGGCAACAACTATGTAGAACAGAGCCAAAATATCCATACCAGAATATAAATATAAATAATACAAAGTAACTGAGATACTAAGATATACATCACATGTACAGATGGAGGATATGGTGAGTGGGAATTGGAGTGCAAAATATTCCAAATATTCCAAATATATAAAGTGCAGGAGTGTTGATGAATGTGTGCATAGGATTGTGATGTGATGATGCGCATTAAACGTACATATGGAGTGAGCATGCATGTTATCTTGTTATCTGATTCCTAATTTAGATAATTCCTGTGGACAAGTTGACAAAGGGCAAGTTCCAGGACAACTTTGAGTTTGTTCAGTGGTTTAAGAAATTCTTTGATGCCAACTATGATGGGAAGGAGTATGACCCGATAGCAGCTCGCCAAGGGCAGGAAAGTTCTCCTGCACCCACCCAAGCAGCGCTTGCTGTTAGCAAACCCAGGAAGGTCACCTCTGGTAAGGAATTTGTTTGGGGCCTTCTAGCAATATATATTTATTACAGAATAAAGTAAAGCTAATCTCCTGACATAAAACTTGTTATCTCAGAAAGTATTTTGAAAATTGCTGCCAAACCAGCTGCTAGAGTCGGTAAAGTTTTTTCTTTGCTGAGGGTTATCATTGGTCACATGATTTGCTGGTCACTTGGTTGTAACTCACTGTTAGTTTATGCATTCCTGGGATTACAAGTGACAGTCACTGGAAGCTGGTCAATAAAATGTAGCCATCATTGTTGTTTAATTGTGACTTTTTACGGCAGCAATTGTGTTGGGCACTGTAGTGTATCTAACATCACAATGGGCATCTTTTGAGGAAGGAATACTGTGATTTAAAATAAGAATGCAGACATGGTGTCAATAGATTTTTCAGCATAGATTGTAAATTATGCATTTTATTTGTTTGAAATTACAAGTTTTAATTACGGTTTTGTGTCACCATAGCTCCCACAAGATCTGCTCAGCCAGCTGTTTCCAAGGTTCTGCCCAAGTCGGCAAGTAGTGGGGTGAGGAGACCAGGACAAGGGGCAGGGGACGAGGAGAAGGTTCTGCTCACTGAGGAGGTAAGGCTTTACTCATCAGTGCCCAACGTCGGTGTTTGTGTGTGTGTGTGTGGGGGGGGGGGGGGGGTTACCTGAGATTCTAGCAAGCTCAAAAGCTACCTTTTTCCATTTAATAACCTTGTTATTTATGTCAAACATTCCATATTTTTTATCAATGCTAGGTTACTTCT
>JAVQJS010110852.1:0-21077 GCA_036024795.1 Galaxias rostratus | reverse complement strand
GCTAACACGGGGAGAACATGCAAACTCCACACAGAAAGGCCCTCAGGTGGGATTTGAACTCAGGACCTTCTTACTGTGAGGCAACAGTGCTAACCACTGCGCCACCGTGCCGCCCCCTGGATTTTTTTATAAACCTTAATTGTCAAGTGCAACGTAGCCCCCCCACCCCCCACCCCATCACCATATGGTGCTTCTCAATTTTAGAACATAACCATTATTTAGACATTAATAACCGCCTCTATATTGAAGCAAATGTGTAAATAATAGTGAATGAGAAAGGTAATTACAGTCTACTGGCTCAGATGAGAATGCACAGTTTATGCTGCTGCTCTGAAAGCAGTCTGTGTACATTCATCAGTTATCGGTTCACAAAGAAAATAGTCTCCAGTGGGGGCACACAGAGAGCCCTAGAGGGCCTCACCTATGCTCTGTTAGACCTCCGGAGCTGTGGGAAACCATGCATATGGAACAATCAAAGATGCGGCGGTGGGGATAATTGGATTCTAATAAACCTAAGTGAACACGTTTGGCAATTAGGCCTTGGGAGGCTGTGAATGTCTCGCAGTAGGTTACCTGTTTTGATCACATTTGCCACATGACACTTGGTGAGCATTGCACAAGGCGCTTCCCCAAAAAGAATTGCTTACAGCAAATAAAGTGTGTTGATTGCATTACTGATTTCCTGATAACTTTAAGATGCTGTGTTTTTTGTGGCCTCAAATAAAAGAAAAAAAAATAAAAAAAAACACCAACACCCTAGTGTCAATTTAGTATTTATTGGGCCTCTCCTCTTTTGTGTCAGTGAGAGTGTATTGGGAGGAAAATGATGCAGGCTCTTTGTAGTTTCACAGGTACTAATTAGATCTCATTAGTGTCTGGGTAATTGGCATTCTGTAAACTAATGGCAAACTGTCTGCCCTCGCATTGCACATAGACGAGCACCAATCAATACTCTGTCGTATCTACACACCAAATACAACTTTAGATGATCTAAGGAGAGGGAGCGACAACAGCTTTGCAAGGTAGGAACAGGGAGGAGTGTGTGCTCTCATTAATTCTCCCAGATTAATGACAGTGTCTGCCTCCGGAGGAGCACACAAGGCTGGGGCCATTTCAGGTGTTTAGATAAACAAGAGATGCAAGAGAGTGTTGCAGAAAAGATCGAGGAGTTTGTTCTCCGTACAATGTTGCTACAGATTTGTATGTCGTTTGGCCGGAAGGAAGCAAGTGTTCTCAAAGGAGGAAGTGAGAGGATGTGTTTGACACCTCTAGACCCAGAGTCCCTTTATCCGATTCACACAAAATAAACTCTGTACAACCACAAAAAAACTGAAATGGAACTGAAAAAAGGAACCATATTAATATATATTTTCATAATGGAAAAAGTTCTGATCATAACTTTGCTGTGTTTATTTTATAATGTGGCATTCATATACAGGATTACTAACTATATCTATAGATTTATACCCTAATTTAAATGTTCCATTTACTGGCTGTCATTTACTAGCTCAACAAATGTTGCTGGCACCTAAGCCAGTCAGTTTTCTTTTCAGTAGATCCACTGCAAGACGCTTCAAAGCAGATACCTGCCACACTGTTAACACCCTCTTGTCGGTGTTATCACGACACCAATGCTCTGTGCCTCAGAGAGTGCTCTTTCAAAAATACACCTTTGGATGGTCTCATTTAGATCCAGTCAACTTTGATACCAGTTGTGAATTACAGCTGCTTGTTTTGGAGGGAGGGGGGGGGGGGATGATTGTTTTTCTTTCATGAGATTTTGTTTAAATATAACTAGTGAAAATAATGCTGTGCTCGAACGAAAACAATAGAAAAGGATCTTCTTAAGAAGAAGCAAAAACTGAATGTGGAACACTGGATATAATAACTTCAGTTATACTACAGTTATACTTCAGTAGATTTTTTTGTCACCACAGCAAAATGGGTTTATTCCCTGGGCAAAACTATTGGATATGGCAATATGCATTTAGGTCAATCTTCATAACAATTTAATTACCTGGCATCTACTTTACTCTTTCTTTTTCAATGGTAAGTTCTCATTCGACTTAAATGGTAGTGCAAGCATGTTACAACAACGAGTGTTACAACAAGCAGGAAAACACATAAAATAAACAAATAAACCAGAGTGCAATGTGTTACTAAAATCAACATCGCCTCTCAAGCACAACCCACTCTGGGTCAAGAACATTTGAATCAGTGTAGGTTATTTAAACATTTCCCTATAGACGCCAGGGTGAAGTGCAGAACACATTATCATTTTCTCTCCTCTCTCTCGCGGGGAAAAGTGTGACGGGGAGTGGTTGACACCTTCTGGAACTGTAAAGAGTCCCCAGACTGCCACAGGCTATGCATCACAATATTAATAACCAGAGCAACAGACAAAATAAACTTGAGATGGATAGATTTGAGTTATGCCATACAAATGCAACATTATCAATCTATTCTACTTGGGACACACATTTCTGTGTCACACAACTGAGGAAACTGTCAAAGAAGAATTTTACTGAAAGAAAAAATTATACTTATACTGAATTCCATTTAAAATCTTGACTCTTTGTTGTGGTATTTCCGAAAAAAAATTCTCGTCTGCACACCTGCTGACTCAATTTGGACTAGGCTTATCAGCAGTGTAGTTTAGCTGATTAAAACTGTAATACCAATGCACAGCAGGTAATGTGGAAATATATATTTCTTATTGCATGTAACCATGGTTACTACTTTCTGCTTGAGTAGCTACCCTAAGCACAATAGCAAGGACTGATTTGGGAACAACGTTAATTTGGTTCATATCGCTAGAATTTAAGATATAGTAACAGCAGGAAAAATGTATTCCATAACAGATGCTTCATGCTCTGAGCCCATGTTTCCGCCACACCCATTTCAGGAAAATGTGAACAGATTGCTATCTCTGCTGGTCAGCTCAGCGCCAAACCAAGGTAACAGATGGTTCGTCCAGATACTGTCTATCAGACTCTGTTTGGCCACTTCAATATTTCTAATATATCCACTAAAAGCATGGACCAATAGCATGCAAGCAGAGGCTTTGCTACTTTTTGTTTGACCTAAAACCTGAAAAAAAGACATTGTGAACATGTTAGGCATAAAGAGATTCAATTCCTTCCCTGTAGTAGTGACAAGAAACCTCAGCTTTCTCCGTCATACAATGGCCTTCAGTCATTTCCTCCTGCTTTCACATTTTCAACGTAATGAGAGCTGCCATCATTCTTGTAAGTATCTCCCCTTCTGGAAGTCACCATTGAAAATGTTACATTGCGGATTTGACTGGAAGAAGAACACTTTGCATAAAGGCCCTTCACAACATGAAAAGAAGATCTGCGAGCAAAAGGTTTGGAAAGCTAACTCCTCCCTAAAAATATTCCCAGAGGATTAAGGATCTGACTGCTTGGAAATTCCTTCCTTGTAGGTCCCAGAAGCCTGGCCGGCAGCTTTTATGACAGCCCCAATCAGCCGCTGATCGCGGGGGTATGGGGTTCAAAGTAGAGAGATCTCGATCACATGATCAATGTGGAGAGCCCTTTGAAGAACCACCTTCAGATTCTTTCAATGTCACTTTGATAGCTTGTACACACAAGTGGGCTATTACAGCAAAATGGCATCCCAATCAAAATGGATATCAAAAACTGTTAGTTTGAACCAAGATCATTAGCACAATTGTATTTGCTTTGAAGAAAATAGAATTTGACTTAAACACTTCACCTAAAAATAGTCAACTTTGAATTTCTCAACCTTAATAAGATTTTGGTAATTGGCATACATTTGGAGCTAACGCTGGTGTATGTCTCCATATCTAGAGTGTTTGTGAGATATATTTTTTTGAATGCTTTGAAATATGAAAAGTGATTCTCAAAGTGCACGTTAAAGAGCACAGAACAGTGATACTAAAGGCTTGACCTTGTGGGGAATCCATGCATTTGGTTAGCTTCAGTAAATCGTTGGTAAAAGTGTACTGTATGCTGTGTCCATGCCCATTAACTAATATTATACTAGCAAACATATATCTATCTTTAGCAGTTTATGTGGTTCTACATTGACAACAGCCTTTGACAGTGGAACAATGCATACCATACTTCTCTCATTAACAAAAGCTCTTATTGTGTTCTCACTCTGTAATATAATTCAGAACAGCTCATTCTCACAACTGAAAGTTCCCACAACAAATTTGGATGAACTGCAGAGAGACTGAATCATCCAAACCTCTAGAGGGGCTTGGCAGGATTTATCAAAGTAACAGCAGTTCATAAACGGGATATAATAGAAAAAAACATGTCTCGGAAAGAATCCACTTACAAAAAACATTACCCTCGCTTTGCTACATTATGCGTAAGGGCTGTAACTACAGAACAAGACTAAAACAAAGCATTTTGATTATTATGTTAGCTCTATTTCAATTTGCATTCTATTAAGTTTGTTGTACCAATAAAACCCTGATTATTGTGAAATATATGCTAACTTTTGTGTGTACCAGTGTATGACACCCAAAGCGTTGTTGTTTCTCCTGTTATTCAAAATTGAAAGCAGCTATTTTTTGATGATCAAAGCTATAAGACACATAAACAAACTTAAAACGAACCCCTGTATTTTAGAGGACCATCTGGAGAATGACTAAATTTATTTCAAAGATGGCAAACATAAACTAAAGAAATATCTAATTCCCTTTATGAGGCAAAAGCAGACGCAGGATGAACATGGTGTCTAGTTTTTTTGAGAGAAATGCTGGTATTCAGGGGAGCAAATTAAATTCAACTGAAACGCTCTGTTTTAGACGACACCACCAATCTCCTACACAAACTAATAGGACTTTATATACCTCTTTCAAATGCAAAGCCATAACTTAGGGTCTATATTATGGGCTTAGGTGGCAATACATTTGCTATGAACATATTCTGCATGGACTTCACACCGCTAGGCAATATAACTGTCATCCAACCCAAGTCGTGCAGTTCATTCTGGAGTGCATATTTGCAAACCCAGTTCTGCCACATAAAATATACTGTTGACTCTGTAAGAATTGCTTTATTATAACTTAAATCTGAATGTTGTGTAACTGCTGAAGTGCAACCCCACATGGTTCACTCAGAAACACATGAAGTGATCAGAACAATGCACAAAGCCCATTATAACAATCCATATTGATAAGATACTATAATGTACAGATATTATAGATTTCCAATACCAACTTAAACCTCCAATGCGTTTGATTGAATACATTGAAACACCTAAGCCACTCACTAGTTTATGATGACTTATTGTTTTCTGGGACCAGTGCAATGAGGCACTTTAACAAGCAACTGAAAAAACAAGTTAGCTATAGTGTTCTCCCTGTATAAAGGAAAGGAGCAACTCGGTTCAACAGTGGTGGCTTTTCATGGGTGCTTTGGACGCTCCGTTTAAGGAACACAATTGCTGTCACGTTAGCCACAGCCTTGGGTGTTCGTTTTTTTGGTTCTCGGCACTGATGAAGGTCAAGTCTGAACGACTCTCCACCTCTATATCTGAGTCAAGGTATCTCAGCTAAACCCAAGCTTTGAGATTCTGGTTGAACTGCAGCAGAGGCTATCCAAACATTACACACAGAAGCAACATGCAAACATAAGAAACCGTTTTCGTTGTGGCCCCTTTTTTTGTGTAAGATTTTAAAAATAATTGCCCTTTAATTTTCAGAGATTCTGACTGTTCAGAAATTACCATGTGTATCAACAGTTGCATGGATATAAAAGTGAAAATTTTCACTTAATCCCATCTGAATGCAATCAATTTGAAATAAAAACTAATTTGTTTGAATCAGAAATTGTATGAGAATGATATATTCTGAAATACGAGAAGACATTGTCTCGTAAAGTGATTTCTAGTTAGGCACATAAGCCGCCTTAGCGCTGTAAGGATATCAAATCCTCACTCCCGGTGTTCTGATTACATCTCTTCTGAACATACGCTCTTTCAAGTGAAATTAATCAATCTCTTTATCACTGGGGCAGTATCATTACCCAACCGCAGAGTGAGAAATGAACGCGCTAATCAAAGAGCGAGTGAGGCTTTTGTGCAAGGAAGGTGAAGTTTCCTCAACAAGTTCCAGTTAAATTTGTAGGGAGAGGGTTTGTAGATGGTGAGATTAACTCTAATTTGCATAAATAAATGAATGATTTATAAACAGTATGAAAATCGGATTAAAATGAATTAATTAAGTTTATGGCACAAATAATTAATAAACTATTATATTCATGAATTAATTAAAGTTTGCTTACTTGCAGACTATTCGTTTCATGTTGCTAACAAAACATAAACGTATAGGGCATGATTTAGAACCATAACACCATGGGACGTACGACTGAAATAATACATACTTTTTTGTATTGTAAAAGCAGTTGTCAAGCCGTGAACAATGTCATCTTTCACACAACTGTGTGGCTGTCAAAAACTGTTTTCACCACAGACATAAGTTAGAGCCAGTTTGTCTAAGTGGTGTTTGCAAAGATGCAGCAATGATAAAAAGAATAAAATCATCTCTATGTAATCCAAACAACCAGTCTGCTAACCAAGTGAGGACCGTGTATCAGTGTGAGAAGCTACTTCACGTTTTGATGTGTTCAATGCAAATAATAAAAAATCTATGGAAGAGGTGCCACTGACATAATGTGGAAGTCCCATATGGTTACTGCTTGTAAATGTTAGGAAAGGCCATGGTATAAGTGGAATGGCAACCTTAGAGCTGTTCACTCACAATTAGCAATTCGAAATCTTGAAACAGTATTTACAATTCCTCATTAATCTCACCTGCTTTCCATTTGAAGTGCTGGTCCTTAGGGACGTCGATGTCTGAGTGGACTTGAACGGCGAGGAGAGACAGGAAAAGAAGCAGGTTATTCCCTGCACGCCATGTCCAGGTAATGACACCAAAGTCATCTTTGAGAATCATAGTCCAGCCCATTGACTTTTTCTCCTCTTTTACTCCTGTAGAAGACAAAAAAAGTACCTTTATAGAACGACTCATTTCCTCTTTTAAGAAAATGTTGCATACAAGTGATAAAAATTGATCTGGTTAGTAAATGGCATACTGTAGTATACCGATAATTAAGGATGCCCTTAATAAATTAGACTTGAAGACTTCGGAGTTACCCCTAGATCAAAAAGGGGGTCTTGGATTAATAGAGGGTATTACCACTTATGAATGTAGCTCATTTACACTTGTCTCCCGCCAGTGTGATTCCTGACCTCGGACTGAAAGGGATTAGCCTTGCCGTCACAAGGCTCTAATTGTACTGCACAAATAGCCCAATTAATGGGCACACAACACTTTCTGTTTTTCTAAAAACATTTATTGAGGAGGATGGCCCCTCAGGGTTCAGTTAGACTTGTTTCATGCAGGGTGTTAAAGCATGTAGGCACTTATGGAAATTCAAATAAATATAATGTATACAATTGGCAAGTTTACCGTGGCATGAGCATAACAAAACAGGTTTGTACTCACTGACACAAAGAAACACAAACATACTCACATGTGGAACACAGCCTTTAAAATGTTGAGCATTAATCCATGTGATGATAGACTCATTGAGCAAACCTCTTTCTTGGCATACAAATTCATCCTCTAGTTTCACTAAAAGGCCAGCCTAAATCAATTGAATTTGTTTCTTTCTGCGTAATAAATAAGATAAGGCAGTGAATAGATGAAAAAGAATTAAAGGTAAATATATATAGCAATTCAGGATTAGGATTTCCTTTGGTTTATTTAAAAAGGCACTGGTTTCCAACAAGCATTTGCTTCAAGCCTCTCAAGAAATCTGATTCGACTTGTTTCAGTTATGGCATTATTTATTTAAGCAAAAAGAGAAAAGAATGAGAAAAAAAACACCTAACTCTATTTCAAATGCCTGGCCCATAATGGATTGGAACAAATGGTGTCTGCACTGCAATGGCAACACCTTTGTTTTTAAATGCTGCTGATGACCATGCAACACATTTGTCCACTGATAGGGCAGAGCACTGTGGTAAGTCTGCAGACATATACCAATTAGAAACTACGGCGTGCTGATTACCAGCCAACTCCCCAGCCTCGCCATTCTGGAAGGCATACCTGACTAAACACAAATTACATCCTGCCTTTGGCCAGGATAATTTGACTATTCACAAGACAAGGAGGAGAACTCCCAGTGGGATGACAGAGCATGTCCAGGTTGAATGTGAAAATGCTTCCTTGCAAGAAAAGAAACACCCTGTTTCATGTTAGACACGTGCTGATCACACGTTGCTGAGATTGCTTGTGCTGAGAAACAAATCATAATTAGTCAACCAATGTTTGTACGGGAGAGTGAGTGAGCAGGGGAAATGGAGGAAGGATTACTCTCTGCAGAACTGTTGTGGTGGTTGAATACCAAACGTATGCTCAGCTCAGCATTTGCCCCCTCCAGGGTGAGCCTATCGACAGAACAAGAGACCGGGCTATCCTCAAAATCTCGTATGTCACATTCCTAAACAGCTTTTTAAGGATATCTAGGTCAAACGAGTCAAGCAGGGCTCACAGTGGCAGGATGCGCCGCGGGAAGCTTGGCATGGGCGATGCAGCGGGGACACTGGAGCTGGGACTCTGAGATGCATCCTATTAGATACTCTATGATCTGATGGAATGCAATCTCTCCTTTGACCCCTTTTTTGGTGAGATTCACTCGCTGGTCTGGAACCCTAAGAGGCTTTTCAAGGAGCCAAGATTGTGGACCAATATCCCCTGGCATACGCACACACAGTCACTCACAGACAGGCACACTATACAGGTGGCCACAATAATTAATGTTTGATTAGGGCCACCCAAATCAATGACGGGCGGCATTTGTATGCGGAGGCATGCAGGCTGCTGTACAATCGCCATTGCATCTTTCTCCCTCCTTGAAAAAGCGACAAAGCCAGCTCTGGCTAGAGAGAAAAACAAAGACATCTAATCCCAGTCCGTTTAGCACAGATGCCACACTCTTGCTGGGATTTCCATACAATTATCCAGCCAACCAGTTCATATTCCAGACGTCATTCTGACACAAAATTTCTATCTGCATTCCCATGCTACTCTGTGTGCATCAAATGTCTTCTGGTGCACGATTTTAAACACAATAGAGGCCCTCTAAAACTTTGTCATAGACATTTTCAGTGCTGTGATACTGTGTTTTCAACGGATTTGGCATGATGTACGACAAAAGATGCCACGCTTGGAAACAGATTTTTTGGCTTGTTGCATTGGCGGAATACAACTCTAAAGGAAAATGGGGCATGGAAATGAACAATGCAGAAGCTTCTCTATTGCTTTGTTTATTCCTTTGAATTCCAGCCTAAGCTGCTAAGGAGTACTCAGTTTAAGAAGTCCAATTTATAAGACAACGCAGCATGAATTTATAAAATGAGAGCGATCATCAATTGTCATGCATTCCATGTAACGTTTAACTCCAAAAAGACACATGAATGGAATTGCTTCATTCAATATAGCCAAAATGGTTCTACAAGAGTTTTACTGTAGGCCCTTTAAAGTTAGTTATAATTCTTTATATATAGATATACAGGAGATACAGAGATAGAGATACAGGACAGACTGGTGCTGCTTTGACATGGATACATACACTGTGGTACTGAGCATACCTGAAATAGAGGGCTGTCCGTCATCCCCTACAGTGTCCTGGCAAGGGTATGAGGTGAGGACGAAAGCGGGACCAAGGAGGCCTCTTCACATTTCAGCGCCACGAAAAACTGGGCCAGGTCTTCCTCTTGCCACATCATGCAGCTTGTGAGCCTCTGTGAGTCAGCCTACATATAGAACCCTGGGTCTATATCAGTCCCACCATGGCCAGCACCAAACACGGATCACACCTGGCAATGACTCCGTCAAACATCCACCCTGCGGGCCTGGGGCTGGAGAGGGACCCTGTCGGAAGTACAGAAAGGATATGGGTAAGAGACAGGCAAAGGGAAATAAATAGACACTGTGTTGACCGTGGGAAATTGTTCAGAAATAAACAACATATCACTGTGGGGAAACATTTTATTAGTTTGTTGAGCAAAAATATTGTCAAAACTGAATTACATTTGGCAGAATTATCACATTGTAAAATAGTCCTTTAAATACTTTCCGACTTATTCCATTGGCTAAGACATGCTTCCCTGGCAAAAAAACTGGATTATGTGTCCAGAATGACATACATTTCACATCAGAAAGAGAAAACATTGGCTCTGCGACATTTCATTGCTGTTTCTGTTTGCAAATTGCAGACAAACTGAGGATTACAGTTCCCCCCTCCAATGACATTCAATGATTACCTGTCAACACTAGAGCCCAGGCTCTTGGCAGAACTCATCCCAGAGAATCCATGATTCTATTAACACCTCCTACCCTCCTTGGCTACTCTCCCCGTGTCCCCATACCTTGCTCTGTGACCGCAGCTCTAAGTTCCACTCCTCTATTGACTTTCAAGGCCACACACAGTGCTGTGAACTCAAGCTCCCTCTGACCCAGGCTTTATTTCCTGGGCCTTTCAAGTGCTTTGCCTCGCCCTTCTATTGTGTGTCTCAAATGACTAGTCTCTTTTGGAGCCTTTCTCATCTCCTGGCCGGATGCTTGGTGAATGAAAAACTCACAAACAGCAGAGGTAGGGAGAGAGAAGGCATTCCAGATCCAAGTTCACAACTTGAATTAAAATTGTATTTAACATGTAGTCACATCTCAATGTTTAATCTCTGCAAGGACCCCTTTTTTATGTATGGTTGAGTATGGTTTATCATTTAGATGTATAGGTTGTCTGAGAAGTTTTGGTTATTCTTTATATTAGTATTAAACATCATCTCTTAATTGGGTGTGATTTTCCTTTTCCCTGTTTCCTGTCATGGTATCTGTTTAAAACCATTGCAAATGTGATGTTCGGTTATTTGGCTCAAAATGAACGGGTGGAATGAATCGCCTCAATTTCTGTCTGGATCATTTTCTAATGATGTCAATGGAAGATAGTCAACTGTTTTAAAATGCATCCACAGAACGTCCAAGATGTTCGTATTAACCACTTATGTGTGCTTGCTCAAAGCGCTGTGAAATGGCTCATACAAAGCAACAGAGGGAGGATTCTCCTCTTTTGCAGCAGCTTTAATAAACTACAAGTCCAACCATTTGCACCTGGAGCTAGGGTTGTGAACTCAATCAACTGCATGTATATTGTCATGGCCAGTAACATGCGATGGCGAAAGCTGCCTGTGTCCCTGCTCTGCTGGTGCAGATATAGGGCTGGTTAAACAAGCAGGCGAGCCAGGTCACAGATCATACGCCTCTAGTGTGGGTGTGGAGAGAATTTAGATTAACAGCTTCAGCCTCCCACACCTTGTCACCCTGGGAATGGGCTGGTTCATGTTGTTTCCTCATAATACATGGGGTACAATAAGATACGGAATTAATACTGGGGCAAAACAGTTACATTTTTATTCATCCTTTTTATTTTTCATGTCTGGATGTCTTATTTGAGTGGAATTAAATGTATACATTCAATTAGCTGGTCTGCTAACATACGCTTTGGTAGAAAACTGTTAAATTAGAGTGATTCATTACAAAGTAAATGTATTTGGACAGGGGGAATTGAAAAGAGACTGAGCAGAAGCAAATGTTTAAATATAGAGGGCAATGTTGAAATTCACACCATCTAATTAATGACACAATGGTTTGAGCAAAAGAGCAAGTGTTACCGTCACAATGCCACAATGCCATCTTTACATGTGATATCACAAATATTTACAAAAAAGACACATGTTAAAACAGACTTTTGACAGAAATCACGAAGTATAAATGAGTAGAAGGAGCAGGAAGCCTGAAAGCTTAAAATTATTGACAAAACGGCAAACAGCCTGTTGTCAGCAACACCATAAACGTTAGCTTTCTGCTGCTTTTGTTTGACAGGTAAAGGACACTTTAGGTCAGACAGATTTAACACATTCTTCTCATTCTTTTTGAATCAATAGACTTTGGAACAAAATGTCAGAAAGCGACGGTGTGAATCAAATAAAGGATCGAGACGCTTTAACGATGCTCTATATGTTCACACTCCTTTCGCTTTCTTTACACCATTGTAATACTGATTAAAAAGTGCCGGAAAACACAAAGAACAATTGAAACTACTTGAACCTCAGAGTGAATTACTGTTGTAAGTTTGTAGTCTGTTTGGGGCGGGGGTTATTATAGTAGGAAGAGAGCAAGAGAAAGGTGTATCTAATGAAAGAACAAATACCAAGGGGCATTTTTAGGTGAGAGTACACTGTTTCCTTTCAGAAAAGGGAAGAAAAGTCACTGTCATCCCAAATTTAATTGGCTGCTTTTGAGGTGGTACGTCGTCTGTGAGATGAAAAAAGCACTCTTCTTGAATTGACAGTGACTGAATGTGTGAAAAAGAGCAAAGATCCTTCAAAGTGGAGAAAGAACCAGAAAAGGACAAAGCCGAATGCATGCGCCAAAGAGAAAGCCCATTTTAAATGGCAAATATTTCACAGCTTCTGCAGTGCCAGAGGAAGAGGGAAAAGGAGTGAGAGAGAAAGACAGTGACAGGGGGGAAAGGGAGAACCACAAAACACAGAATGTGTTAGAGCAAGAGTGGGTAAAGAGTGGGGTATGGTTCCAGGATAATTAAACTCTTCAGTGCTGCAGTTCCACCTGGCCGCATATCCTTCCCGTTAACCAGTTTCCAATTAACGCGGCACCGCCCGCACAACACCGGCCAGTCCGTCTCCACTCCGATTTGATAAGAGGCCCACCGGGATTGAAAAAGGCAAGTGACCATGGCTGTGTCTGTCTGCACAGGAGTCCTGGGGGGGTTGTCCAGGAAGGATAGCTAGAATAGAGGATTATCCTTGGGCAGGTCTGCATGCTGAGGCAGCCTGATAACAAGAGGGACTGGTAGCATGGACACCTGGACCCTGACAGTCAGAACAGGCATCCCCCTGGAAAAGAGCTATAAATGGGCAAAGAGGGTCTGCATGGAAAGTCTCCTATACGGCAAAAAAGAAGGTTCAGAGTAGGCTGAAACCTGTAAAAAGTCAATTATACAGGAGGGAGACAGTGAGGAAAGTGGTGCCGAGGGTAAAATTAAAGCCTCAGCCCCGTGATCTTTTTCATTCAATCGCATGGTACTAACGTTTTGAGGCGGGAGACATAGAGATAGACCATCCTTATACAAATAATCACCAGGGGAGTTATGAACTAAAGGAGGCACTATGTCAAGTTAAGCTTCAAAATCTAAGACATCCACAAGGCAAATAGGTCTTTTGTGAATAACCGGCGAAAGCTATGTTCCTTGTCAAAAATGTCCAGATTACAAGAGATTGACATGTCCAGTTGCCTCAGCTTGTATTGGACTATTTTAATGGGGTAAAATATTGTGTAGATATTAAGAAGATCAAGATGCCTGATCATAGCAATAAACTTCAAAGTAAACATTACGTTATTGAAGTGTAATTGAAGTGGAATTGCATGTCAACCAAGTAAAAGACATTTAATTTGTAAGTGGGACATGGTTAAGAGTCTACCACTCAGGGGCGCTGCCAGAACTTTGGGGCCCCATATGAAAATATATCACATCAGGCCCTACTTCCCTAGGCCAACTTTGCAATTGCTGTAACCACAACCCCAGAACCTAATGGATTCATGTAAAGCTTTAAATAGCTACCTTTGTAGGCTTGCAACTCTCTTGTAGTCAAGGCCTCCAGACTAACATTTCCATTCCAGTTTTTCATTCAGTGGTCAGTACAACAAAAACTGGTGACCTATTTATGTGGAATCAATGGAAAAATCTTAAAGACACAACAAAGAATATTGTATCGCACTATAGACAAAGAAAGAAAGGTTGAAGGTGGGTATTTAAATTTAGAGCATAAATAAACATGCTAAATCGTCCAACTGACTAAACAACAACCTTAGGATTCTAAAACAATGAATTGCCCAATGAAATGGCAGTAGAGCAACCAATATTTCATTTAGTGGCAGTGGACAGATTTTTGGTGGCAGCTTAGAGCCCTGAAGTCCAATACTGACTGTAGCATATTACTGACTGTGAGCTGTGAAAATAAAACACTGTGCAGACATGCAAGCAACATTCTGCAAACAGTGGAGTTGACTGTTGATGTAAATCGAATACATTCAATAAGATGTGGTATAGCCAAGACTATCTTCTACAGTCTAAATGCCCTTTTAGTGGTGACATTCTCATGTTGACGGATAACCTAAAAGGAAAGTAACTTGAATATACATTAACAATAATGTTGACCCAAAGTACCTGCAGTTGCATATCACCACTACTAAACCACTAATAAAACAGTCTGCATCAAAGCCATTGAGACGTACCTTGGTCATATGACCTAAATGATAAAAATTCATCCCTGGGACCCCCTGCAATTATGCCATCTGACATTCAACACAATGCTGCTCCCAGGGGCTGGTTTATAGGTAGGGGTATGGGGAGACAGGACTGCTGAGCCTGATGTTGCATTTGTTGGGCCTGGCACCAGGCATGGACAGGAAAAACAGATTCAGTAAGAATAGCTGGCTAAACGTTTGCCTACATTGAATAATGTCGGCTAAAAGAGGACCCAAATGTAAACATTCATCATTGTCTGAGAAGATTAAGTCACTCCATAGGGGAGCAAAAGTAGGCTGTTTTTTAGCTAACTGGTTAATTCCCACCACTCACGGACTATTCCCACTTTTATTTGGGAAAAATTGGGTGACAGTCGTCCGTTCTTTCCTTTCTTCTGTCTTTATTTCCTATCTGTTTTGGGTGCTGCATTAATTGGAAACTGGTTAACAGCGAGACCATTTCGAATGTGAATGGTTAGAGAATGTCTTTTGAAAGTAACACTCAGAATGCACAAGAAATTCGATAAACTAACATTCGATTTGTCTATCTTTTATTAACACAGAACCTTTGCAACAGCCTCACAGGTAATCTTCCCCGCCTGCAGATGTAAATGTCAGACCATCATGTTTGGCCCATTTCCCACTGACCTTTTTGAAATATATTTCAATAGATTAAATAGATCTATGAACTGTGTCAGTGGCCCCAATAACAGGCACAGAGACGAATCTTGAGTAATCTGTAAAGATACACCTATTTGTTACAGTGCAGTTCTCTATTGCATGGTATTTTCTTTCAAGAGAGCATCTGGGTGTCATTATGAGCATTAAGCTGCAAGGGCAGAATTAGAACAGATAGAGCAACACATGCTGTGGTTTTGGTTCTCACATCAGGGGCGCCTAGACACTTATTAAAAATATGTGCAGATTCTTTGTCAAACAGGGGATGGCATTCTTCTTCTAACGTGTATATATAGATACATTATCAAGGCTTTAATTTCACTCAGCACGTAATACAATGTAATAGGGACGAAATGCAATGGCTGAGCGATGAGGCATTCAGACACTGGAGACGACTGCTGGTTAAACCACAGGCCAACTCAGTCTCTCTATAGGGATTATTAGCGTTCAGCCATGAGTGGAAACTGGAGAAAAGAGATAGTTAGCACGGAGGTATTGATAAGGGTCCAGGCCACACAAGGGGGCCAAGAGGCCGGATGTCTCCAAATGGTTACGATCCTTTGATGGAGTGATCCGAGCGCCATGACCTTAACCCTGTGGATTTCATGCCAACGTTTTGAGTGTACTCTTTCTCTAATTGGGCTGCAACTACACTCCATGTCACCGTGACTGTATTGGTAATGTATATAATATATAAGTCAGCTGTGATTTTGCTCCGTGAGTCATCATACGATACAATGCAACACAGAAAAAATGTGAGTCCATGCACTCATGGTTTGTAGAACCAGTTCTTTATTCACTTGCCACAGGCAATTTGTACGTTGCATACATCTTCTTACCATCACCCTCGACATTCTGAACTCCGTACCAAGGAGTACAAGTAAACTTTTTTGGTGGTAGTATGGACAAAGGGAATAATACTAAATCTATTTCAGTCAGTACAGCTTCTTGGGCTAACATAGTAATACATTTAAAGTTTGGGTCAATGACTTGGTGCTCTGAATCTTTTTTCCTGCCAAAGACTGCATTCAGACACTCAATGAACGACTAGATTTCCCTGACAGATACTGAGCAAAAGACGCAAAGTCGGTGGAGGCTGGGGAGGAGGTGGATGTGCAGCAACAAGAGCAAAGCATGGCAATGAGCCACGGCAGAGAGTGGGTGAAACCGTGGTTCAAGAAGACCACATTAAACTAGTGAGCCCCTTTGAATGGTAGATTGAGGTAACAGAGAAAAGCTGAAGTCTGAGATGTCCTCCTGAACTAGCTCTGCCAAGGCGTTGCCTCATTAATTGAGTAAGCAAACTTCTCATCAAATCAAAATCTATCTAAATGTTCTAAAGTTGTATCGGTAAATGATTTCTGATTATGTGAACAATTATACAATGACAGTATGACTAGTATAACTGTTGTATAATTACTTTACACAGCAAGAATACAATTGATTGTCGTCATCTTTACTTTTTACAGCTGAAAGCTTCTGTGCTATAGACACAGTATTGAACTTATCTTTGTTTTAAAGTGTGGCATGTTACAAAAATTGGAGACAAAATGAAACTTCCTCTTGAAAAGCCAATAGCCTACTTTCTTTGCACTCCCCCTGTCTAAGCCTAGCATTCACTCACAAGCAGAACAAAAAGCAAGGGGTACTACTAAATAAAGAGAGCAAACCAACTGTACGTTTAGCAGTTTCTCTGTTAACCCTTTGCAGATTTCAAAACTAACATCTGACTGAATCAAACTAAAGTAAATGGCAAGGTAGCAGTGTTAAATTGAGTTGTGCTGCTCATGGAAAGATTGATCGATTCCATGTTTCACACATACAGATATTGTAGGCCTTTTGCCTTTTTTTCCCTCGAGTCACCTTGAAATGAATCTCTCTCTATTGTGTTAAGGTGAAATTTGATGCATCTTCGAGTTTAGATGTGTCAAACATACTTTAACTATTCCATTACATTCTTTTATATGCCATATTATTCCGTATTAGTTAGTAACTAAACAAAAGTTTTGAAACACTGAGAAAACAGGCTTTGACCACATTTCATTCTAAATTTGAGATTTGATTCACCATTCCAGATGCTTTTGAAAACTTATTTGATCAAGAGGAGGACGGGGAGCAGGATGAAAGGGAAGTAAAGGGAAAAGTTTCTCAAACAGTGGACAATGTTGTCTATGAGTCAGACTATAATTAAGAGAGCTCTGATGAGGAAGAAGACATTAATGACTTAAAAGCCCAGAGATGCTGTTGTAAGGAAAAATGCAGAATATCCTGGTTTTCACTCCCTGTGAGAGGTTGGGTAGAGAACAACCCCGAAACATAATCAGAATGACCCCAGGGCCAACTTGGTATGCAGTGTCAAAGGTTCATGACAATTGGCAATTGAGCTTTTTTATGCTATCCCAGCCTACATATTGAAGACACTTCTTGATATTAATGGTTGGTAATAGTTGGGGGGAGATTTGTCCAGGCTTTTATTTATACTGCTGACACTAGCTAGGGTAGTCCAAAAAAATTGGATGCTGAGACAGGCCGAGCTATTTTCAGCATAACAGTGTCACTTCAAACCTTTCAAATATTTTCAAGTGTCATTTGATTTTACAATCATGGCACCAGATTGGCTCGTGGTAAGAAGGATGCAATCACGCCCACAAGAGATGTTTGGGACAAATTGGTGGAATGCTGGTCAGACATCTACATTCCAGGGTCTGAGGTCACTGCAGATGAGGTCTCTGTCCTGTAGGACAGTCGCACACTGAGTAAGTGCAGCACATACATACTCAAATTATGCGTAGCATGTGACCCAAAAAGCACCTCTGGGTTCAATATGCGAGTGAATACTGGGACGCCTGCCAGAGCAGTGTCAAAGAAGGACCAGGACATACATGTGCTGCTTGGTGTGCCAGGGGGAATTCAGGGGCACAACATCACATGCAATCTTTTTTTTTTTAAACACCTCACACTCTTGGTCAAGAGCTGCCGCATACGAATGCTGACCAGTCAGGGGAAAATAGAAAATAGACCTGTCTCCCACACAGCTCAGGACAGGGACAGTGCAGCTCTCTGCTCAAAAGTTTGAATTTACTGCAAGAACAATTGTGTCATACTGTCCCATGAAGAACAAAAATTGTCATCCTGTTTTGTCCACACATAAATGCTGCTGTAAGCAGCAAAAGCAAAAGCTGGAAGTATTACCGTATCATAACAAAAACAAAGGTAGACTGACAGCCTTAATAAGGTCACAGACAACTGCACATGCAAAAGGATGACAGTCAGACGGCCGTTGACCCTTTACTACATCATCTTATATGGTGTCATCATGGAATGCTTTGGTAGTGTGGACTAAAATCAATCCTGGTTGTCACAGTGCAAAACCCCACAATAGGAGCTACGATATGACACAACACAAGATGCGTTATTCATTTCAAATGGGAGAAATCAGTGCCTTGCATATAGGACAGACATACATATAGAACAGACCAGTACATACATACATAATACTGACATAATAAGGGGGTTGAGTACAGATAACAAATGTGAATAAGACAGAGCTATAGGGAGCGCTCTAGCGATCCCTCTAATTGAAAGATGCCAGTGTGGTGATGGAGCCTCAGATAACGGATGCAAGGACACCTACACATAGCTCTGCCTAATGCAGGGGGTAACAACAACAATTGGTGCCAGTGCTACTCAAACAAGGACAACACGACAACTACCGCTTGCTCCAAATGTAAGAAATACATTTGTAAAGCGCACACTCGGGCATTCGCATACTGCCAAATGAACTGAGGTGTGAAAAGTGCCACCCACATACACGCAAACGCCTCACTGATGCCCACTCAAAACATCTGAGATTGCCAAAGACTCACCAAAACTCACAATGGATACACAGGCGCTGCACATGACACGCACACACACGCAACATGCATGTGTAGTAGAAATGACTACTACTGTGCTATGAGGTGTGAAAAGTGCCATTCACAAACATTCTGTGTGTTCAATGCACCATTACGCGTGTGCAACTTATTCAATGCAACGCCTCACAAGCACCTGTACAGCAACAAGTGCACAACATACATCAACATCTGCTCCCCTGAAACTTCGTCTTTTCCCGTCTATTTTGTGTAGCTAGAACAACCTATTTGAAGTGTAGATAGAACCAAAGTGTCTAGATATTTGCCCTTTTCTTGTAAATTAAGTCTTAAAATCTGAGTGAAATTGTAAACGTTTTCAATTGATTTGTTTACCCAGTGCGTAGTTGCTGAATGTAATATAGGACGAGCTAGAGGCCAGTAAGTTAGCTTGTTACCATAACCTGGATCTTTGTCAGCTTAGTAGTTAGTAAGTCACCACCAGCTACAACTCACGTTTACCGAAGTGGCAACTCCAAACGGTGCATCGCACTGCACATAACACAGGTCAAAAACTAAATGCAGAACAAGCTAATTAATTGACTAGCTAAAGAAAGAGCAAGGGTGGGGGATTCAGAAATAGGTCATATTGCGGTTTATTAACTGTTTCTATTGGGTTTACGTGCGACCTCTTTTTTTGCATGCCCAATTGAATGATTATCACTATAGTTTTTTAAAGTTAAAAAAAAACATTTTGCATTCAGCAGTTAATAAATGAATATAGCTTTAGCTGATTGGGGAACTAAACAAAATTAAACGCCCTTTAAAAGTGTTGAAGCATTGTTTCTGTTTAAATCTCGAAGGTCTTCTTTATTTAAAAAATAATATTAAGTTGAGAACACTGTCAAATATGTCAAAATGTCAGAGATCGTAAAATTCGTAAAATCGTAAAAAAAATATTAGGCACATGCATTGCCACAATTGTTATAAATGCTGCAATTTTTGTACTATTTCATTGTGCAGCAAAATTACAATATGGGAAACTGATTGTCCAATAGGAGAGGCAAGTGAGAAAAGAAGCTGCACTTGATGGCATTTGTCGTCATGAGTTTGTTAGGTACCTAAAACTACACATACTGAAATTAAACACTACCACAGCCTACTGTTCCCAGCTGACCTACACATGCGTATTGCAACAGATATATACTTCATAAGAAATTATAATCGTACGTTATTTATGACATTCACTACACTTCACTGAATGATAATCACTGTTTGTGTCAGGGCTCGGAAATATGTTGAAACTGGCGGAATCCCGTTTACACTAAATGTGTAAACCATTTCTAGCACAATAGGAAGGTTAAAAAGATTTAGGGAAGGAAAGCTGGTCAGGTTCAACATATGCAATGAGAGTACATGCGAATGGAACAAAAACGGTCAAGACATACTGTAACTATAGCCCTTGCAATAACTGGAGTAGATGTATCATGTTGAGTAGCCTTGTGATTTTACGACTCATAACGCTGACTTTCTGATCTCATACCAATGATCCATGTCATCCCTTTTATTTTGTCCAACATCCATGAGGCTCTGAGGATAATTCAAGGTTCTTTACGCTGTCAAGAGCAAGATGAATGGTTGAAGTATCAGTAGAGACTACATTGTATTTGGAGACATAGGTACAGAGAATAATAGTTATTAAAAAAAGGAAACTATCAGAGGCATGTTGTTTTCATCATGGTAACGGTGAGACATGTTTAAAAAAAACTGTTTAAAAAAAATCTAAACAACTGTTTCTTTTGTTTTCACGGGTTGGTGTGAAGAGCAATACATTTTCATGTCATGAAGCTGGATAATACATCCGTGTATTCCAGCACACTATGTGAATACTGCTGTGCACATACAGCAAATGGAAAGAAGTGGGTAGAAAAGAATGTTTGCGAAAAATATAAGGGAGGACAGAAAAACGGAAGAAGCTGTTAATACAAGCTATTTACAACCCTGTTGTTGGACAAAATAGGTTAATCATTACAAACTTTAAGGGTCTTTCAGGAAACACAATGCACGTGTCAAGAACCTATTGCTACCTTTGAACTGGTTATGTGAACAAATGTCTTTAAAAGAAAGCAGCTTTTGGATTTCTAACTGTCACTTCA
>JAVQJS010110825.1:0-11582 GCA_036024795.1 Galaxias rostratus | reverse complement strand
ATATATATAATGCATTTTATTTAGTTATATATATATAAAGCACATAAAGTAAGGCATTGTAAAGTATAACATATGATGTATGCATGCATTACTATTCCATACGTTTGCGAGCATTAAGAGAATAATCATGCTATTTGCTGGCAGAATGACGCAGGGGGAGCAGTGGATGAGAGTGACAAGATATTTGCTGAGATGGTGCGTTCTATTGAGAGACGGCGGACCGATGTGAAAGAGCGAATCAAAATCCAGGAACAGATAGCAATGAGTCGGGGTGAAGGTCTTCTGAGTCGTCTTGAGAGAGATATTGCTGAATTGAAGGGGAGACACATTGGGCTCATCCAACTGTCACAGACAAAGGACAGCATCCATTTCCTTCTGGTAATATGAGTGCCGAAAGTTTGTCAATGGGCAATGGAACTTTCTAAAGGGAACTGGTTTCACTTCATCTGTAAATGTTTACCTAATGTTCTTTCAAACTTCTTCATTTAGAATTTCCCATCACACTTTGATCATCCCACATCTGATCTAATGTCAGATGTTGGCATCAATCTACAAATCCCTTTGGATTCTGTAAAGAAAGTTGTTTGTGATCTGAAAGAGAACCTGGCTATTATGTCCAAGAGCATCGCTGAGATGGCACAGAAATGTATGTGAAATGTGACCAATAGTTCTGTTAACATATTGAATAATAGCCATTTTCTTTGAGAATTTGATTATCTCTGTTTCACCCTTAAGTGCAAGTTGATCCTGATCCCAAGACAAGAAATGAATTTGTCACGTGTAAGTTATGCATGCTGTTAAAGGTTTACAATTCCAAATGTTAGATCTATGAATATCTTACTTTCCCTCTCTTTATCTACTTATATTGATGTATATTAATTGTTGATAACAAGCAACTTTTCCCTTGTTCAATTCCAAGACTCCTGTCAGCCCATTTTGGATCCTAACACAGCATTTGAAAACCTTTTACTTTCGGAGGGCAACAGCAAGGTGACATGGTGTAAGAAGTTCCAGCACTACCCAGATCATCCGGATAGATTTACACAATATGAACAAATATTATGTATTGAGGGTTTAACTAGCACTTGCTACTGGGAGGTTGAGTTCAAGGGATATAGAGTTGAGGTCGCTGTTTCTTACAAAGGTTTGGGATTGGAAGAGTGTGCCTTTGGCTACAGTGATCAGTCCTGGTGTCTTTCCTTTTCGCATTCCATTTGCTCATTCTGGCACAATGGTAGGCAAACCAAATTAGTCATGCCTTGTTCCTCCAGAATAGGTGTGCATCTCAACCACAAGGTGGGATCCCTCACCTTCTATAGCGTCTCTAATTCTGACAACATGACACTGCTCCACAGAGTGCAAACCTCATTCATTTAACCTCTCTACCCGGGCTTTATGGTAACAAAAGGGTCATGGGTGAAAATTTTGCAGCCAAAATAGAGTATTAAAAAGATGTATTAAAAAGTGTAAGTAATCTTAATAGATAAGTAATAAGTATATCATTACGCTTGTAACTCAGTATTACTGTCAAGTCACCATGTTTATACCTTAAACAACGAAAATAAAATAAAAAAATCATGTCAATTTCACTTTTTTATTTTGCATTTGAAGGCAGAAGTTTTTATGAATATGTCATTAGTAACTATCATTAATTATAAAGAATACAGTGCTCACAAATACACATATCAATCCCCAAAAATTATTATTTACAAGTTCATATACATAGTGCCTGCACTACAGAATTTTTCTCCGAAGTCACATGATTGTTTCAGTGGAAGCATTTGTGTATGATCGTTCCACGGTGTCATAGAACTGCAAACAAGCCTTGTAGCGTAGCAGTTTCTCTGCCAGAGGGCTAATGGTCATGCCTCTGCCCTGCACACTCAGGTTTACATATCTAAAAACCAGAGGGACAAATACTCAATCTCAACACAGTAGCCATGCATAGTTCTTCATTTCTGCCAACAATTTTACAAACAAAAATCAAACCTGTAGGAAATCTTCCAGAACACCAGAGTGTTAATGGCCATCAGTGTGGCCAAGATGAAGAAGAACCTCTCTAAATTCCCTTCATGAAGTAAGTTTGGATAGAAGTTACCTGTTTTCAAACATGACATTTTATTTCAGCATTTTAATAGGGTGTACCATACAAATTTGATTAGTTTAAATGCCAAGTGTACATATTGATGGAAAGAAAAAGTAAACATTTGAAAACAATTCTAACCCCCTTTTATGCAATATAGTGTAAGTTAATTTATTTAGTATATACATTTGAAAGGTCTCAAACTTGTAGGATTTATGTGATTTGTGTGGAAATGTTATTATGCCACAGTCAGTAATTACCCTCGGAGAGTAGGTTGACCAGCTGAATGATAAAGGCTCCAAGGAAGCAGCCCCATCCATAGGACAAAGTTAGAAAATGCAGAGAAATTCCTCTTATGTGGCTTGGAGTCAACTGGAAGGATATTAATGAGCCTTTCAAAGGAAACACCATGAAGAAAGGTAATTTGCTTGGATAGGAAAACATTAGAGGGCTTTAATGTGTGTCAAATGTTAGCAAAGAGTGTTGCTTACAGCCTGGAGTGACAAGAGCCTCTGCCAGACCTAGTAAGATGTACTGTGGAGCCAACTGGAAGCAGGTCATGGAGGACACCTGATAAACATTACCAGACAAGGCCTGTTCCACCAATGGGTAGGCTTTCCTGTGTATCTCAAACAGGCCAGCCACCAGGACAGAGAGGGCTGCGCATGCATGGCCCAGTGCTAGAAGTTTTAGGAAGCCAGAATAAACGGGAAATATGTATAATAATGTTAATTTACCACAGATGGACTTTAAAAATAGGTATTTCTATAGTTTAGTATAATTTCAAGTTTTAAACTCAGGTGTATGGTTATGAAAACAGACATTTGAGTCTGGGGCTGGGGCGGGGGGGGGAGGTAATGGGGGGAGGTTGGGGGGTAGGGGGGGGTTACTGAGAGAAAATCTGTGCATGTGTCTGTGTGTACTCACTGATTACTTTGATAGGAGATATAATTTTTTTCCCCTTGGAGAGGTAGCAGGTAGTCACACATTCTATAAGTGGAGCCAGCAGCAACAGCGGAAGGATACTGATCACGTTCATGGCCGCAATAGGCAGGAGGAAGCCATTCAGGTACAGATTAGAATGCATAGTTTGTATGTAGTAACCTGAGGGAATCTGAGTAAAAAGTAAATATGTTACTGAAACTTGATTACCATTCAGGAGTTAGAGCATGTGTTTAGGGTGAAACAGTAAATAGTTCTCAGATTTGCCTACAGTGTGGTGCTCCTCTTTTGGCCAACCTGTGTGATGCAGGCTCGGTACAGCAACTGGAGACCGTAGAGAGGAAAAAGCCTCGCCAGGACCTTGACATTCTCTACATGTGTCTCACTATAGCGACCCCCATTGTTTTCTTTGGCGCGGTCCAGCCAGCTGGGCACGTCGCCACTCAGGTGGCGATAGTGCAGGAAACACATCTTCAGAGAATTCTGAAAAACCCCCAATGTTGTCAGGAGGGAACCCCCTAAAAAAGTACAGGTTTTCAAAATTTGCTCTTGAATGTCTGCATATGCATGTCTGTGTGTGCATGTACTGACTGTAAGCACCTTTACCTTTCTTTGGTTTGAAGGTGAGGTTGTTGCGGACCATATGTATGGCAATAATAGCAAGCAAGACTGAGGTAAAGGGGATGAGGAAGCCAAGGTTCTTGGCCACAGATTGCTGGATGTAGGCGATTCCCAGAAACACAACGATAGAGTTCAAGTTGACCAGCCAGTAGAACCTGAGGTACAAAATAATCCATAAACTACTTGGCAATGAAGCAAGTTAAACACATCCTATATTCCTTGGTACATTGTGTCTTTGGTTTTCCCATGTTCTTTCAAATACGTTCTGATTGAAAGGGGCTATGGGGGACAACAAGAAAGTTGAGGGCATCGTTGGTGTTCCATGCACAAAGAGGCATTTTAAGAAAAATATTGAGAAAGCAATGAGTGTAGTTTGTGGCACCATGTTTTGTCTTTCAGTTTAGTCTGCTCTGCATTTATTTTTATGCTCTAGAATAATGTCATCTTAGTACATTCTGCTTCTCCAAGGAAGGAATATTCTGGAGCACTGGACAAGGAAAAGAAGTCCATGCATCAACAGTGTTTCTAATGCTTCTGAGTAAAGCACAGTAACCCTTCAGCATTTGTTACATGAAAAAGTTGTCTAATTTCATGACAGAATGTTATTTTTGTCACTATAATGTACTATTCAAGCCATTTCTTTTCAAATAATATTTAGACATTCAAAGAAACTGTCTAGGAACCACCGATTGACAAATTCTTTGAAAATGGCTTCGTCTTTGGATTAACTGATGCTAGCACAGAACTAACCAGTTGAAGAAGGACAGGAGCTGGTGCTGGTTGAGTCCTTGCAAATTGTAGGCTCCCATGGGACAGAGTATGGCTCGAATGCCTCCAATACCTAGTGCTGCAGCCAGGAGGCCAGTGTAGAACAGGATAGTCTGCTCACGGGGTTCCAGTTGGTGTGTCATGTGATGTGTGTCGATGTAGAAGTCCTCAAATGGAAACGCTACTACAGGAAGCATGGCAGTGCCTAAAGCAAGGTATATGTGTAACCATGTTAATGAGATATCAGATACAGATAATATTATATAATATAATATAATAAAAAGATAACTTTATATAGATAACTTTATTCCTTATACTGGTTGTAAATAGCTATCAGGAACTAGAGCTAAAAAAAACCTACAGAAACAGCAGAAAAGAATTATATCATAGCAGAAAAATTTACTTGAAACCCCCCACCCCCACCCCGAAGACAACATATTTTAGTTTGTTCTCTGACACACTCATATACACATTTGACATCCAAAATATCCAATGCTTCTTTTTACAAAGCGTGTATGAAAGCTTACCTACCAAAGAAATGAAGAAAGGCACACAAATATAGCACCTTGGTCCTTCCAAGGCAGGTTTCAGCGAACCATCCTACAAGCACAGGGGTGAGCATGCTAGCCCCTACAAAGCACAGGTTGACCGTGGCTGCCTGGTAGTTATGATAGCCCAGCTTTACAGTGCAGAAGATGATCATGTTACACACAATCCCAAAGAAGGTGAACCTCTCAAACAGTTCCACCAGTAGGATACAGATAATGACCTGTAGCTTCTTACGAGACTGCTTTGGCTGGCCATTGCGGGGTTTCCTCTCAAGTAAGGATGGCTGGTGGCTTGTAGAAAGTCTACGTGGCTGCTGACTGCTGGCAAACCGATGAGGCAGACTACTGGTTGAGTGCAGACGCAGACGATGTGGGCCTTCAGATTCCCTTTGGAGCTCCACAGCCACCATGCTACCTATCAGACTGGGTTACTTGTCTGACCAATGACTTGTCTGTTATTCACTGACAATGGCTCAAAGTAATCAACCTGAAGAGCTCAGGATAGCTCAGAATTTAGACTTTGAAGAATTGCTCAGAAGTAGATTTCCTCCAACAAATATGCACTCGAGGAAAGAGCTGGTAATCTTCGTTTTGAATTCCACAAGTATCCGCAAGCATTTTTGAACTGGAGTCAACAAGGATTCGACAGACACTGCACAAGCGGGTTGTTGTGTCTCTTATCTTGTTGTGGCTCAGTGTCGAGAGGACTAGTTGAATAGTTTAGTAAGGGGCCACCAGAAGCAAATGCCAGAAGCTTGTGCCTCATATGTAGATGTGAAGATATGAAACCAAATTAGGTAGCATACCGGACATACTTCCTATTTATGTATTGAGATTACTTTTGAAGCATCCTAATAAAAATATCTACTGTATATTGTTCTAATTATCATTATTATTATTGGAGTTATCATCATTCACATGCATTATCATGTACCATGCGGGGTGTGGTTTGTTTGTTTGTTTGGTTTGGGGTGTTTACAAATACATAATTGTACCCTGTAGCTCCACACATTTAAAGCACAATTGTATTTCATCAAAATATAATTTCTAGACCATGGTGCGACAATATAGGAAGTTCTTTGGTGGTACCTGCACTCCATAGGGTATAAATTAGGCTCACTAGGTAGCAGATGTTTGAAGTGTAGAAGCATGCCTACATTGTGCAGATGTCACTGTTGAGTTTCATGCCTTATGGGGTTTTTAACATGACAAAAACTATCCCATAACTCACCATAAAACCTTGCAATTCATTCAAATAATCTTTCAACTTCAGAATAACAGTCCAGGTTAGGCCTTATAAATAGGTGTAAATGGCTGGAGTTCCTGTAAATTACAATTTGTTTCTTGACAAAGACCATTAGAGTGCTAGAAAAATGTAACATCAGTTTGTGAGAACGGGTCGAAGTAATCTTGGGTTCCCCCCAGAGAAGTGCTCTCAATTAGAATGCTCATGTGAAATTACAAACAAAAGTCATGTAACCATTATATTTACAAGTCAGCAATGCAGCTGCCAGCTGGTATTAAAATTGTGAGATAGACCAGACTACAAATAAATAAGTTGTCAACCTTGTCTGTGACTTTTGTACACAGCTGTTTTGCTGAAATAATACATTTTCTCATTGACTGTTTTCATCTGCATCCATACATGAGGAGGTTAGGACGTGCAACATAATGATTTAGACTAAAAAGGTTATAACAGGCCATATTTAGTACATTTATGTTCGAAAATATATATCCAATGTACAAATTATCAATCAACATAAGACGATTATCTTTTTAAATTACTTAATTTACCAAGACCAGTTAGAAAAATTTAACGGATTCTAGAAAAATTCCATTCTAGATCACTATGGTTACTGATTTGGCGTCGCTTGAAGTGTATCATGGGAAAAAAAAGTTGCTTGCGACGACAAGTCAACAATTCAACGCTAAGCTTGCTACGATTAGCTTGCGTAAAGCTTGTAATTTGTGGTAAGATTTGTAAATGAAATTAACTTATTCCAAAATTTACTTTGCCGTTTTTATATGAAAGACATAAGATAAGATAGTCAATTGTGTCCTTCGATCCTCAAAGCTTTTAATTAGCAAATGTGAACGTGCCAATGGAAACATATCGAAACATTTCATGCGTTTGCGATTTTGGCAAGTTTTTGTAGAAATGTATACCTCAAAGTGTCCGAAAACATTACGTTCTTGTTTGCTAAGTAAACTAGGTTATCTTTAAAGGTAACGTTACATGTAATTAGCTTGTTAGCATGTAGTAGCTAGGCTAGCTAACTTTGAAAAAAGTATGGTATTTTCTTGAAGGTACCATTGCAACAGCCAATGTCGCAATTGAAAGCTCGATCTCATTCATATTTACTGCGACACTTATAGGATTGCGTTATTGTTATATATATATATATATAATTTCAGATAGATTGCTAACCCAACAATTAATCCCACACATGCAACCTTTCTTGTAGGTTGCAGCAGCCACTTTGATTGCTTGGAGCTTTGTTGAGACCATGCCGTCATTTCCTACTTCATCCTCAAAGAGTTTCAGCTCGACCCCGATAAAGAACAACAGTGGCAAAGACCTCCACAGATCCATAAGTTTGAAAAACAATGACTCATCTGATAACGACTCAACCTATTCGTTGCTATCTCCAATTTATCATGACAGTTTTGTGAGTGATGAGCACCATGATGCTGAAGCACGTCCTCGTCAGCTAGACACTTCAGCTACACAGAGTGAAGATGCCAGATCCATTTCACCAACCAGGTGGGGCATCTAGACTTATCATATTGTCACAATTTCTTGCAGCAGAGGTTGCCATCACCAATCTGGACAGGGCAGTTAAATATTTGTATATTGTATTGATACCTTGATTTTAGTTCAATACTTCTGGATACAATTTGAATAATTATTTTGATATGTAATACATCATGTGCACACACTCCGGAATTTCTTTCAGATGCGAACCCCCACAACAGCTTTCAGATAAGACAGTCACTGAAAGGGACCATGCAGGAGCATCGCTCAGTGCCTGGGAGACGTGGCTGGTGTATAAAGCCAAAGAAGACCGTCGGCAATTGGAACAGAATGCTGAGGAGGTACTTCCCCATTTCTTCTCTATTTTGATACCATTATTTGTAAATATGCAATAGTTACATTTCCATAAAAAACAATTGTTTAACCATGCATGCTGATTTAACGCTATGAATCTCTGATTTATCCCAAATTTCAGGAGCGCATCCTTAAGAAGAAAATGCAAAAGGAAGAGAACGAGCGACTGGAGAAGAAGGCCATTGTAGAGGAGAAGATACAACAGTGGCTAAAAATGAAGAAAGAGCAGGTAGATTGTACGGTTAGAACACTTTCTTTATACCCTTCACCCTTAATGAATGGTTTCCAATGTGATATTGGTGGGCTCCCAGATTAAAATATTGTGAATGAATTGTATAATTACTGTTACTGATTTCCCATTTTTAGGATGATATTATTACCTGTATTATTTTATAGGAGCAGGAGAAGCTTCGAAAGGAGAACCAGGAGAAAGAAAAAATACAGAGGCAGCGACACGAGCAGAAGGAGACTGAAATAAAAGCAGAGAAGAAGTACAATGAATGGCTAAGAAAAAAGAACCATGAAAAAATGGAAAGAGAGAAAAGAGAGAAGGTAGTCATTTGTAACTGCTTGTGTTCGGTTATTTAGAATTTCAAACTCTAAAATAAAACCTTCGGTCCTTACATTCTAACACAAATTCTGATTCTGCAACAGGAAGAGACTGCCAATAAGGAGGCAAAGGAGGCAGAACGACGTCAGAGAGCAGAAGAGAATTTTAAGCAATGGCTGGCAGGTACCCATGACAAAGCCAAGCCTAGTCCTAGTTCACAATTTTGCCCTAGAGGTAAGAAAAAAGGTTTTTATTAAATATTGCTTTGTAGATATTTTAATAGCATGATTGCATAACATTGTATGTAAAATGCCCCTGAATATACATATTTCAATATTAAACATTTAATATGTATTTGAAATGCTATCACTATGATGTCTTATTTGTATTTTGTGTTTTGATTTTTGGGTTTTGTCCCACTAGATGGCTATAGTAACATCTCATATCCATTGCCAAGCTACTACAATCCAATTCCATGGAAGCCTATCAATATACCGCCACCAGATAAAACTGCAAAGAAGAATTCTTCTGGAACCAAACTGGTGTGTCAGAAAAAATACCAGCAGAGCCCCAGGGACCCATTCAGACTAAGAAACACAGTGAGCGCTGGAAACTTGCCCCAGAAAAGATGACTCCGGTCGGATTGAACACTGCCCTACTGGGGTGGAGTATTGGGGCAGCGTGTGGTCCAATCAAGGCTGGACCCAACAATCCCTCTGTCTTGACTTGTTTGTTTTTTTTAATCAGTGAGACTATTGGTTAAGGGTTATTGTAGCTGTATCACCAGGATGGTTTCCAGCTGTTTTTCATGAGTGGTCAATTCATAAATTGTTATCTGAGACGACGTTTCAGATTCTGTTTTTGTGTGTGGGTGTGTTTGCTTGATTTTGTCAAGTTTATTTTTTTTTTCATATGGGCCAACATCCAGCAATGCATCTTAAAATGTTAATTTGGAATAACTCGAGACCCCCCAAAGTAAGATACACATTTATACGATAAAATCTTTGTGTGTATCAATCAAAAAAGTCAAATTTGTTATTACTTTGTTATTTACTTTATCGGCTTCATTCACTTTGTAAGCCACATTGGTTAATAACACAGTATAAATGACAATACTCAAAATAATTCATTTGTAGGGCACTGCACAGGCATGTACAAAAAGCTGTCACATGATTTTTTGGATGCATACATGCATAAAGGGAACGATGGTGGCTGGCGTAGGTCTTGCATGGGTCGGGCAGCCTTGGGAATCAGTATGAACACTCACACATTGTTTGTGGTAAGTTGAGCCTTGTTCCTTTGTGGGCTGAGATGACGACAGAAGCAATTTACAATTTCGTTCTCATCAGGCTAAATAGCATTCCATTGTGAAGTAAGTTTATACATTAAGGAAAATCATTTCTATTACAAAGCATAAACTTAATTAACTATTGACCTTTTTCTGAATTATCTTTGTTATTTAAGTACTTCTGGCTCTATATCTAATATGGTACTGACTGGAATGTGTAGGTTGACAGCAGTCGGAAAAGGCTATTTCGTCTGTATGCTCGGTTGAAATATTCATTGCTGTGTCTCCAGGCCGTCTAGGGTCCAAAGGACACCTGTCAAGACAAAAGGGTAAATTGTTGACATTTCTCCATGAGCTGCTTGCCTTTTCAAGGAGTGGTTTACACTGTTTACCCAAGGTTAAATAAACAGACATCAATGTAAAAGTCTTAAATCAGCCCAGGTTTCTGAATAGGAATACATCTTTGGTCCCTATAACCTATAAACCATGATTATGAAATAAGTGCAAATCGTACACTAAGCGGGTAAGCGGATTTTGTAGCAACAATGTACTTGTTGACATCCATGCAAAACCCAACTGTAGCAGATTTACTAATGACTGAATTTCTCAGTCCTTTTGTTAAAGGGGAAAGATCTTTGCTTAAAAACTTCACTTACCAGGATGCAATGGTGCCGGTGGGCAGGGAACTGGAAGTCACACCTGCCAACACAGGTATTGGGTGGGTCTTGGCTTGACCATAACAAATGAAAAGGAAGGAAATTATTTCAGACGGAGTATGCCAGTATAGAGGGCATAAGTACACACAGCCAACGCTCGTAAAGCAGTATAAGATTAGGAATGCACTTTGTAGACCTTGCCTTTGGATTAATGAGGAGAAGAACCTCTGAATGACTAATTTTGTCATTCAATGAGGACTATGATTGGTACTCACTAACTGGAAACAAAAGTGGTGGAAAAATCTTTAGTAACAATTGGAGGGATCAAGGCATACCAACTGTTTAGTGAGGGATGGGACAGGAAATGGTAGGAATAAGCTTTTGAAATAAAATTTCAAACACAAACATCACACACTCTAGCTTTTCTACTACTTTGGGGGATTTGGATTGTGTGAGATACATTATCTCATTTAATTTTCTGCTGCAGGATATTCTCACTAGGATGTAACTGAGCCTGAGAGAACATTGTTGACACAGCTAAGGCAGAAAAAAAATAACCAGTTCTACCGTAGGTGTAAGGCATAAGACAGGAGAACAACTGCCTCGGGTTTCTTTACCTGTATCGACTGGCTCAAACCATGCAGTCCACAGATCCAGAGCAGGATGACGCGTTTGACCTTCTCTTCAAGATCATCCTGGTGGGGGACTCGGACGTGGGAAAAACCTGCGTGGTTCAGAGCTTCAAGTCAGGTGTTTTCATGGAGAAGCAGCAGAACACTATTGGCGTAGACTTCACAGTTCGCACCCTTGACATCGATGGCAAGAAAGTAAAAGTGAGTTTAGATATTTCTGTGTTTTTGATTGTCACTTTACTTACATTTCTTAGGCTGTTCATTTCTTCCCGTGTTAGCGTGGCTTTCCTCCGGTTACTCCGGTTTCCTCCCACAGTCCAAAAACATGCAGCTCAATTGGTGACTCTAAATTGTCCATAGGTGTGAATGTGTGTGTGAGTGGTTG
>JAVQJS010110799.1:0-13007 GCA_036024795.1 Galaxias rostratus | reverse complement strand
ATAGATAGATAGATAGATAGATAGATAGATAGATAGATAGATAGATAGATAGATAGATAGATAGATAGATAGATAGGTCCTCCTATAGATGGAAATAGCCCCGTTACTCAGGCCACTCAAACAGAAGTCATCTGTGTTCAATGAAGCGTTCTGCTGGTACATAAAATAAAACATAGAACCACATCACGATATGTGTATATATATATATATGCATATATAAAAATATATATTCTATTTTGTTTATTTGTGCTTGATTTAAAGATTTGATGAATGCATAACATAGATCATTGAGTGTATTCATTCAGTGACAAGGTGCATCCAACTACAGTAGACATTTTCTTTTATCCAACAGGTGCATCAACATTATTATTTAAATTTAAATTTGAATTATGATAATAACATTAGTAGTCATAATATCAGTAGCATTACAGTGTCCTTGCCAATAAAAAGGCAAACACTTTTTAGTTTGGTTGTATCATTCTTTAAACCTACAAAGTATTCTGAGGAGGTCAGGTTTAAAAGGCAGCTTAGGCCAGCAGCTGTTCTGGGGTTGATAGGTTGGATGATTGCACCAACCAGGGATCAGGGTGGTGGAGAGTGACAGAGAGATGTTGAATCATACCACCAATCAGGGACTAGGATGATGGAGAGTGACCGAGATGCAAATCGGTCTACAGAGAGAAGGAGAACCATGTCATTTACAGTCACAAGTTACAGTCATTTAAGTTCATGTGTCGATTGGTATATTCTTGTAATGGGGGAGAGATGTGCATTTCTTGGGATGGAATCAAAGCTTTGTAATACCACTTAAACTTATAAATGGATCACTGCTGAAAGTTATTATGAAGTTGTTGAAGGAAAAGCCGCATTTGAAGTCTTGTTTGTGTTGCAGATATCAAAACAGATATTTTAAATAAAAAGCATGAGTTTTAGATTTATGTTAGTACTAAATGTACATAACTTCACTAATGCGTTTACAATATTTTGGGCTTGTTTGTACCGCATGTGGTTTTGTTTGTACAAGTAATGTTTGGATGGAATTTAGAACTTTTCCGGACGGATTAAACTATGCTGGGAATGGGAATGATCAATTTCCTGCACAAAAGCCATAAGTAGCTGAACGGTAAATAAGGGTGTTCCTGATCTAGCAAACACACACACACACACACACACTCACACACACACGCACGTATGGCAGGCTTCATGTAGCTGTGCCGTTCAGATAAGTTAAGCTCACCTTGAGCAGGTAATGGACACTTTAGTACTCTCATAAGTCCACCTGACCTTTGTGCCCTCATCGCACAAACACACTCACACATGGATGTCAATAAGCCTTCGACATTAGCTAACCTTTCCTTACCTAACTGCTTCATTTTCACGTTCATTATTTGATTTGAGTGTTCACACAGAGGGTGTTGTGTGCCATCCCAAATAGGTGAATATTGTGGTGCATCATATGAACAGTAGTCCTATTTTCTTGAGTTCGAGGATTCTACGTTCCTAACTAGCCAGCAGTGAAATGACTGTCACCTCCACTCTGTAGTGGCTGACAAAAGACAGACCACACCCCAAACAACGCCATGGCAACCGCGAGTGGATTCCAGGGCCCTTCTATCGGTGGGGGGCGTTTCAGACCCCCCTGGAAGGTTTCCTGTGTGACATTGACTCGCCTTGATGAGGGGGATAGACAGGGAAAAGGTAGAAGTGAAGAGGGAAAGTGAAGAGGGGGGAGAGTGAGCGAGATAAGTGGACGGGGAAAGGAGGTTTAAACAGTGTTCACAGGAGGAAAGGGTGGTGCAGTGAAGGGGGGAAAAAGGAGGAATAGACAGAGAGGGAAATAGTTGAGAGACGGGTGGGAAGGAGGGAGGGACAGAGGGAGGAGGGCGGAGGGCTGAGGCTTCCTCCTCCTTTGCTCCCTGATCTGTCCTCTGTGGGCGAGCTCCTCCTTCCTCCGTGGTCCAAATCTCTAGGAGGATTTACGGGAGAGGCTGGAACCTTTCAGTGCACGGCCAGGAGCGTTGAGCGCCTTCTCCTCCGCGTACTTTTCCGGTTTAACCTCAGGAGTCTATTCCCCACCGCCCCCGGAACCTTCTCTGCTCCCACAACTCGGCTCACACGGAAAGGACAGAGAGTTGTGGTAAAACAACATAAATCGTTCTGTATTTAATAATCCATTCTGTGATGTGGTGCCACTGATATGATTGTTCTGTTTCACTATTTGTTGAGGTAGGATTACCGATCTTATTGCGGTGTTTAAATATTCGTCTATGTAGTACTAGTGATTTTATGGTTGTATTGAATTATTTGTTGATGTAGTACGACTGATCGGATTGTTTTTTTCTCAAAGGGGTCCTTCTTGGGCCTTGTGGCACTGTGTCAACATGTAATAATGGATGTCAGATAAAAGCTTTGGTGTGAGTTACAAAGTTGGCAGAAATATAGACGCTTTGTGGTGGCATGTAATATTTGGGGGAATGTCTTTTTATGTGCACAAGTTTGGATGATACTCCTGCAAGTAGAACAAGGAAACGTTGAATAGGAATGAAGCATATGGTCATTTAATGTGTTTTATTTGAGATATTTGCTCATGCATTTGTCTCACCTGATATGATATTGAATCCGCACGGACAAAAAAATAAACCTTTCTCGACACATTTCTTTTATAATACCTGCTGTTCTGTAATCAGTGGGATGGATGTGTGCCAGGGCTAAGGCTAATCTAAAGATACTTTCTAAAGGATTTAAACCCTTGTAATCAGCTTTAGCTAACGTCAAGAGCCACAGCAGTTGAGAGATCTCACTGAGGATTCTGCACATAGTGTTTAAAGCAGACCCCAGAGATTTTTTTTAATACTGCCTCATCCCAAAAGAATCTGATATTGTTTTTCCTCTGACTTTGAAAATAATGATTTTTTTTTAGTTTCCTTAGTTGCAGGAAGTTATCACATGTTAAAACCAAAGGAGTCACACATTTTGTCAAGTTTTAAGGTCTCTCGTTGCAAAGAATGTAAGCATGTAAGCGTCATGCAAACGTTTCTTAAAAAGTTTATTTTGATGCAATATCTGTGTAGGGTTTATGAATTATGGGAACCTTGTTCATGGCTTTACATAACAAATGTTAAAATTAAGTACAATAAACTACTATTACTATTTAAACATAGTATTTTGAAGAGATAAATAATGACTAAACTCTATAATATACTTATGTTCCACTCCCCAAATCAGATTTACAAAGAGGTTTCATTTTTAGACTAACCATTGAGACCAAAGCAGTGCATCATGGGAACAGTAGTCCTATTTTCTTGAGTTCTTACAGAGACTCATAGAGCCAGTGGTTGAGGGCATGCTGGGTTTTAGACAGTTACATTAAAAGAAACCAAGGTAGTTTTGAATATCTTGACTTCTTTCTGTGACAATTGGATAGATATCAATCCATTTCATCACATCATCCTTTTTTATTATGTGAAAAAATAAAAGCACTCTTAAATCTTATACTTAAATGTCACTCGTAAAATGTTTCACTCTTTCTCATGAACCTACATAAGGTCCTTTCCTCAAAACTCTCCATCAGCTTGCTGTGTCTTACAGTGGTTTAATCTGTTGCAAATAAACACATTTAATTTGATCACTTTAGGGTCACCCATTTAAAACAACCTTTTGAATCAATCAGTTGAATTGTTGACACTGATGTAACCAAGCCTGTTCATGTTTGTTTTTTTGACATGCGTTTCTCTGTGTGTGTCTCCATGTTTGTCAAAGGGTCTTCAATGAGCTAGCCAACATATGGCCCCACCCCCGGTGACAGGTCCCGGGGCTACATCCTTCCTTGTGTTTAGACAGCCAATCAGCAGGGAGAGAAATGTCCCCCACCCAGAGGTGAATTCTGCCTTGACCCTTAACGACCACCTGCGTCATCCACCCCACCCCCAGCTGTACCTCGCCGCCATCGCCCAGAAACACAGCGCCCAGTCATGGATCTGATGACTTTGCCAAGGAGTAGCAGCAGTAGTAGTAGTTGCAGCCGGGCCCGTGGAGCAAACCGGGGCCATGGCGCCGACCCGGACCCTCCGGAGTCAGACCGCTGTCAGAGGTTCCGCCACTACCAGCGCGTCCGGAGAAAACTGCGTCCGGGTCGGATCATGGGCTTCGGCCTCAGCCTGCTGGTGCTCTGCGCCGTGTTCTCCTGGAGTGCCTTCCTTTGGACCTCGTCCTCCGCCAAAGGGGAAGCGGGCCTCCAACCGCAGGAAGTAGCGGCGGCCGAGTCTCTCTCGGCGGCGGCGGCGGCGTTCCGCCATAGGACTCTGCTCTCGCACCACAACCGGACGTCGGGACGCCAGGATGCGTTGTCGCCGTCGTCGGAAGAGGAGGAAGAGGAGGACACCCCCGTGGCCATGCGCTCCTCGGACATGAACCAGGGGGACTACCCCACGGACCTGTTCAGCCTGGAGCAGCGGCGGGAGGGCTACGTGGTGCTCCACATGTTCGGCATGCTCTACATGTTCATCGCCTTAGCCATCGTGT
Source organism: Galaxias rostratus (assembly GCA_036024795.1). Classification (NCBI taxonomy): domain Eukaryota; kingdom Metazoa; phylum Chordata; class Actinopteri; order Galaxiiformes; family Galaxiidae; genus Galaxias; species Galaxias rostratus. The sequence goes on along the minus strand of JAVQJS010110799.1, from coordinate 8,486 downwards.
GCGACGAGTTCTTCGTGCCGGCCCTGACCGTCATCACGGAGAAGCTGGTCATCTCGGACGACGTGGCCGGCGCCACGTTCATGGCGGCCGGCGGCTCCGCCCCCGAGCTCTTTACCTCCGTCATTGGCGTCTTCGTCTCCCACAGCAACGTGGGCATCGGCACCATCGTGGGCTCGGCCGTCTTCAACATCCTCTTCGTCATCGGGATGTGCGCCATCTTCTCCAAGGAGATCCTGAACCTGACGTGGTGGCCTCTGTTCCGCGACGTGTCCTTCTACATCGTGGGCCTGCTGCTGCTCATCTACTTCTTCCTGGACAACCAGATCACCGTGTTCGAGAGCGTGGCGCTGCTCGGCTGCTACGTCTCCTACGTGACCTTCATGAAGTTCAACGGCGAGGTGGAGATGTTCATCAAGAGCCGCCTGGGGAGCAACCAGGTGGACGAGCTGGAGGCCGCGCCCAAGGTGAGGCCCTTCCTCCCTCCCTCCCCCCACTCCCCTCCGCCCCACTCTTCACCAAAACGCCTTTTCTCTCCTCTCTTGCTCCCTCCATCACTCTATAGCCACAGTTCCGCTCTAGTCACATCCCCCAATCCTCCTCCTTCTGTCCAAGATGAGATCAACGTAGGCCTACAGGTTCAACAGTTTGTTTTTTTATTACAAAAACACAAAGAGTACCACATCAAAGCAAAGACACAACCCACACCACATCACAGCTTTTTATTGTTTAACGTCACGTCTATTTCAGCCAATTGGGCGACCCCTTACTCTGTTGAGTCACAAAGTCCCTACTAGAAACCTTAACTGGAATTGGGTCTTTTTATTTCACATAATTGTTCATGATTTTCCTCATTATCCTTTAAATATGTGTGTAAAACACAACACTCTGTTTCTGGTTCTGGTTATAACAATAACAACAACAACAAAAACAACAACAATAATAGTAATAATTGGAATAGTAATAGTAATAATACCACATTTAATTCATTGGTGCCTTTCTAGACACCCAGGATCACCGTACATATCATAGAATATTTAACAATGTATGCAAGTATATTAAAAAAAGTTATAATATATCTTCTGACATAAGATAAACAAAAGGTATTGAGGAAGGGAACATCAATATATATTCCATTAGTATATGCATATATGTATATATATCCTAGGCACATGTACGTATATAAAAATACACCTATAAAGTATATATAGACATATATACATAAAAAAACAAGTCAAAGAGGACTAGCTAGAGGTAGTCAAAGGAAAAGAACTTGGTTTTGAGATGCCATTTTAAAAATGCTGATGGAGTAAGAATAAATATGCCGCATATAAATCCTGTGGCTGTTTCGTTCAGTGACAAGTCGCCCCAAGTGTCCTTTGGGTTTCAGCCGGTTATATTTGGCTGCTCTTTACCCAGGAAACAGCCACAGCTGCAGCCACTGGGGGCCTAGCAGAGGAGCAGGTGTTTTTAAATGAGTTGGCAGAGGGGACGAGAGACAGAAGCAGCCTCACTGGAACAGCCTGTTTGCCATCCTGTCCTGTTTTCTCCGTTCCCTCCCAAGGGATTAGGAGTTGTCTTCAGTCCATCGCCTGTGAGACACTCGTGGTTTTCGTGCTGACTAAGTCAAACTTTAAAGCTGTTGTGGCAGGACCATCTAGCTGCAGGACAGAGATCTTCCCGGGATAGATTGCTATGCATAGGTTAGATAAGTTCATGCCCATGTTTCTTACTGTGTTTGGAGATTTGTTTTTTGTTTTTTTAAGGTTTGCCTTTGTTGACTTGGCAGGGGGGGGGGGAGGGGGGGGCTATCGAGGTTTAAAGAGGTTTAACAAAATGTGTTGCACCCTCCCTACGCCTCCCAGCCATTGTTAGGCATGAGTCCTGGTTTACTGTGACCCAATGGGTTTATGGGTTTGAAGAAATGTGACAGGTCTGAGAGCATCTTGCTTAATAGTTGCCAGTTAATTTAGGTAAGGCCTTAGTAAGGAAAGGGCCAGATCAAATCCTAAATCCGAACCACTGACCTGACCCGAAAGGATTGGAAACCGTTTGGTGGGAATGTTTTGTGTAAGGGTTGTTGCCTAACAGTGGCGATAACGCGGATAACACCCTGACCAATCTTGCCTGTCCCCAATGGCTGCGCTAATTGAAGCACTTCACACGACAGCTGTGGAGTTAGAGAAAACCAATCTGGTGTCTGGAGGGGGTTTTATTTACACCCCCCGAAAAAAAAAAAACAATTAAGGATGGAGTCTGCTCAAATCAACCTCTCTTCTATGTTATCAATGTATTTTTCCATTCGATTATTTTTGTAAAGATCACAAAAAAAAACCCAATATGGTGCTGAATGGAACGAAAAAAATGTGTTGCTAATAAATGATAATAATAATAAAAAAGCTAGTGGAAATGTATTTTCCCTCTTCCAATTTCTGTGATCCAACTGTTGTATTTTTCTCTTTTTGTGCAGTTGGAATCAGATCTGTTGCTTTCTGAGGTTGTAATCTCATACGGACCTGAGGTGACCCAAACTTTTCGATGTATATTTGATGCTGTAGGCTTTCAGTAGTGCAGCTAGCCTGTAGCATTAGTCCGGCATCCCATTTCCGACTCTTCAGGGACTTATACCAATAAACAAAATGGGTTCCACCCATTGGACATGATACAAAATTATACACAAAAAAATGTTTAACTAGCATTTTTTTCTCATTTGTTTCTATGATTCCTGCAAGCAAGTGTCCTGAAATGATTATGATCTTTGGACCGAAAATTTTAAAGAACACCGGAAACAGTAAAGTCGCAAATACCGTGAGCTGTTTAGAAAAAATACATATATCAGTATCTAAACTAACGGATAAGTGGCGCATACCTCAACAGGCCTGTCTTCACTAGTGGATAAGCAACAGTTATTCAAACGGTCATTCTTTTGTAGTACGTTAACGTAATGCGTTTGAATTTTTTATCCAGACACATCTTCAGCCTATTGTGTTCTTTCTCACATCCTTGTATTTGTTTAATTCATTTTTTTTTTACCATTTAAATAGGCATAGGGTAACTTTTCTTTGTTTGTGTGGCCTTTTCAAAGAATCACCCGTGGAAGCAGATCTCGCTCTGCCTATGACTCAGAGCGGCTGTTCTCTGGAGGTTGTCGGCACTTGATGTCCGACTTGCTTGCCCTCATACGTCGCTATCTGTTGAGTAATCCGCCGGGTAAATCCCCCGGGATCCCATTAGGATCTAGTCTTATAATAGACAGGTGGCCGTGCAGTCTTACCGAAAGTCACCGCATCACAGACCGCCGTCTCAAAGGCCAATTCCCCTGTCATTCTAAAGGGCCTGTTTGTATATAACTTCGGTCTTTTCGTCTTTTTTTGGTGGGTTATTATTATTGTTTCCGCTTTGCTTAGCAGTGTGGGATAATGTGATGTGGTTGTAGGGAGCCAATCTGCGGTGCGTGGATATCTGATTGTTCTAAAGACCACAATCCTCCCTGAGCCCTGTACACAGCTGCCTTGGTTAGCAATGACGGTAGCAAAGCCCCCCCCTCCCCTCTCTCTCTCTCTCTCCTGTTCTTTTCCCATCCCCTCACAACATGATGATTGCCAAAATAATTCAGAAAGAAAGGAGATAAAGATCATACCAAGGAGTCTGTTTGATAATGGAACTGGGAGATAGAAGGTGACGTCAAACCATGCATGGACAATTGGCTAAACGCCTAAATCCGACACGGATTGAGAAATGTAAGGGAGGAGTGGGAGGGATGTAGTATAATAATCATAACCGTCAGTGTTATTCACGATGTGCCATGGTTCGATTGGAACCAGCTGTTTAGAACGCATAGAATGCTAACACAATCTAAACAAATCTTGCTGGGAGAATCTTCTTTCTTGGTGCTTCGTGTTTTTTGTGCAAATGCTTAACACGACTGACGGTATACTCCAGTCAAACCAAAAAGACAGATATTTCATTAATCCAATACAATGGATCTGTCTGATATTTTTTGGGAATAATAAAAATGCATAATTCATAGTAGTAGTAATAATTATTATAATATCTCTTGTGGACGAAGGCAGGCCAATGACAGACGTGGTCATTGTATTTATTTCCGCGTTCCTTTCTGATCCCATAAAGTAAATTCGTCTTATATCACCTTGCTCTGTTTTAATCCATAGCATGAAGGGGTTCAGAGGTCAGCGAACAGACGCATTTAGGCTCAGGTTTTGGTTAAGCTCCCCTGATTGAACGTTGTTTTTTTATATTGAAGAAAGACGAGATGACATGACATCAGTGATTTGCTATAATTTGACGCATTTCTGATGACAAAATAAGAGGTCCGTAGATGTAATAGCACACAAAAAATACCGATATATATGTATATATTTTTTGTAACTTCTAACATTTGCCCTTTACTGAATGTGAATTGTCCATTTTAAGTGAGTTAAGTTTCAATCTGATCTCAAACCATGTATTTTTCTTTCGGTTGGCTGCATCACGTTTTTCCCACGTGATTTCCAATTAAGGCAGATTGTTGTCACAGCACAGAGCTTTTTTAAGAAGACATCTAAAGCTCGTGCTATTCCGGATCAACAAGGACGATAGTTTGAAAAAAAAAAAAAGGAAGTCATTTATTGGTACAAAATATCCACCACGCGCAGAGATTCATTTTATTTTCGCCACGGTTACACTGTTTCGATCTGTTTCGTATAGCACTGTCACACGGTGTGCCATCCGAAGGTTGTTTTGACACTTCACACTAAGGCTTGGAAATTACCGTTCTAAATGCAGTTATCTCTGACGATTAATCCGCGCTAATTCCCGCTGCCCCTATAGGTCAGGCAGAGACTATTGGCTGATGTTGCTACACCACAACCCTCGGGAGGATAGAATGATTGTGACGGAAGGAAAGGGCAGGGGAGAAAATGAACGAGGTAATGAATAAGTGTCAACGAACCCGCTAAGAAAGTTCGCCCGTTCATCGAGTAGATGAAAGGGTGATCGTACGAGGGCGGGAAAAAAAAAACAAGATGGGTGTGTTTGAGGGGAAAATATAAAGTGAATTAGGCGGGTCCGTTCGGCTTCCTTTTAGGCTCCAAAGCTGTGTAATTAGGATAGTATATTCCTTTGTCTAATAGAAACTTCCAGCTTCCTGTTTGTCCTTGTGAGGAAAGTGCTCTAAATGGTCCAGGTGTTTGATATATGTTTCTGATCAGCAGTGCTGAAGGGCCAAGCACAAGTTAGGGCATGATAACAGTTATGGCTGATCAGTGTGTATGATGGTTTTCATAAAACAGCATTTTGTTTGGACTTGATCCTGGTCCTTTTTTGAAAAGAAAACTGATGTCAATCAATATAACACATTTTGCCCTACCCAATACTTTCCATGTACGTGTTTATATACAACAAAGAAGTGCATGTGTATTCATTTGGTTGAATTAAATAGATCTGTTGGCCATAGATATGGATTTGATGCTTGATGACTTATTTGTCCTGTATATACCATATTTGCATCACAAAATGGCTGTCTGAATGGGACCCAGAATAGCTTCAAACACGCAAGTTAGTTTGCTTTTGTGAATTTGGGGTGGGAAGTCCATTTGAGAGTGTTCATGTAAATTGACCCCTATAAGCCATAAATCCCTACTCTGTGTTGAACAAAGGATCACCACTCAATCTGCGCCTATCTTGAAACTGTCCATCCATCCATTAGCTATACTGACTATCCTATGAAGTGTCGCAGGGGGGGCGGGGGGGCTGGAGGCTATCCCAGCCAACATAGGGCGTGAGGCGGGGCACACCCTGGACAGGTCAGCCTATCAGAGGGCCGACACAGGGACGGTCAAAAACTCAAATTCACACAAACGGGAAATTTCGAGTCACTAATTAACCCGCATTTCTTTGTGACTAAGACTTAGTCCCTTTGGGTTTTCAAACCTGCATTATTTACTGTGTGAATGATTCCCTCCCTCCGTTTTCGTTTCATCCTTCTTTCCTCGTTGCCATAGTGATGCCTCACCTGCTGCTGTTCACATACAAATACCTCTTAACTACTTGGCCTTCTTCAGAGACGTACTCTCACATCGTGGAGGTGTAAATTACTGTTGGGCCGAGATAAGAGCCTGGCTTCTGGCATTCTGAGGGAGGAGGAAGTAGTCAGAATGAGGAAGAGGAGGAGGAGAAGGTAGGCAGCAGGTTGAACAAGGAAGAGGTAGACACAGAGATCTGAACAAGGAATAGGAAGAGGAGGAGGTAGACACAGAGATCTGAACGAGGAAGAGGAGGAAGAAGTAGACACAACAGTCTGGATGAGGAAGAGGAGGTAGGGGGGCTCTCTCAATAATGAGGGGGATCAAGCATGTGCGTGCCGCTGATGAAGAGCCTTCTAATCACGCGTCTGTGTGTTTGCCACGCCAGGGCCAATCAGCGGTCGCCATGGCCACAAACAAACAGAGCCGCTATAACGATGATCATTTTCACAGTCAGATCGTTCGCTGGCTTCGTTCCTGTTTGTCTGCCCGTGCATGCACAGCACATGGTGTTGTTTGAGGGCCATGCTCTGAAGGGGCTGCAGACATGGCAACACGAAGCATCACTACCTCTCTCCTTCTCCTCTCCTCTCCTCCCCTCATCAGTTCAATGACGCTGCTCATCCCTCTGTGGGCCCCTCCGTCTTATAAGCTGGCAGGCTTTGCAAAGCAGATCCTCCTGGTTATTAGCTCCCGAGCAGCATGTGGTCATGTGCAGGGGCGGGGCTTGCTGCGGAAGCCGCCGCCTACCCGAGCGGTTAGAGAGAACTGGTCCCAGTACAGAGGCACAAGATGGCCGCCTGCCCCAGCAGCTTACTGCTAGATTATCTCTGACCTCCAAACCCATTCAGGTGTATGTGTAAATAAGTTCAGCTGAAGCTGTCACGGTGCCCAGCACTCAGTACTGTTAACCCAGGCAAGATGGAGAGCTATGCGCACCCCTTTGTGACCAACCACGCACCGTTTATAAAGTAGAATGCCTCTGTATTTGGGTTGGCTGGGCGGGGATGAGGGGGGTTGATTTTCCTTTCAGAACCGAACACAGTGAGTCAGAAGTTAAGTGTCTTGGTGGCGATGTCCTTCGAAACCCTATCGGCACTCGTAACACCACTATTTAAAAGCTGTGTGTCTTGGTGATGATTATAAAAGTGCATGGTTGATAGTTTCACAGAGTATATGTTTGTTTTACATCCTAGTTTGATTAAAGTGACACACTTAATGTTTCATTTATTTTCTTCATCCAAGCTCAGTTTTTATTTTATTCCCTGGTGAGGAAATTAGCAAAAACAGGATTGGACAAAAACCTGAAAATACACAATTGTGCGTGTGCCCTGTATGTGGTGTTGAGTATCGATGGGTGGAAACCGACCAGTATTAACACAGATGCTAATGTTATCGATGAGCAGTGGTGCAATCAAAGACTTTAGCTTCTTCTCTTGTTTGCCCTTGGCTGGTCAGGAAAAGTATCCTGAAAACACCAAAGACGCCAAAAGATATTATTTATTTATATACATAGAGAGAGCTGTAAAATTGATTTCAATTATATCTCTCTTGTCTGTGATGGAAATGTAATTGTGGTATGGTGTAGAATTTCATTTGGATATCATTTTTCACAACCCTAGAGGAAAAAAAAATACACACCAATGTTTAGATACCAATATTTCCAGTGAAATTTGGTTTACTTGGTAATCCTTTTATTCTCTAGAAGCAACCATTAAATTACATTACATTTCATTAAATTACATTACATTACATTAAATTACATTACATTACATTACATTCATTGAGCAGATGGTTTTATCCCTGCTACTGATTCGCTGAAGATAGTTTCCATTGTATTCCGTCAGGTAGGCAGGTTGATAGGTCAATGTGACTTCTACTTCCTGTTCTGGGCAACCAATCACAGCACAGAACCAGTATGCGCAGCGAGTGTGTGTGCTTTCACATTCCACAGGCCTGCTCGCTTCTGGATAGTTTAATGTTGGTGATGTAAACTTCCTATCCAGGTTGGTTTAAACAGTACATTTCTTACTCTAAGAAATATCAACCTCTGGGTTATTTGGTGTTAAAAAAAATGTTTTGATTTCACAAAATACGTTTTATTTATTTTTTTATTTTTTTATTTTCTTTTTGTTTAAATTGTTTTGGGGCTTATTTAAGGTTGAAAGGTGTCCGACTGTTTTGGGTTTGCAGATCATTTATTTGAACCTCAGAACGAGCCAATCAGGATTCGCCTGTTCTAGACGAGATAATCGGACTGCTTGCCATGGTATCACCCCCTTCTTCCTGTCAAACCGCTTCTTCTCTTCCGTCGACACACCTCGTGGCTGACCAGAGGACCAGTGCGTGCGTGTGCGTGCGTGTGTGTGAATGTGTGTGTGTGTGCGTGCGTGCGTGTGTGTGTGCGTGTGTGTGCGTGTGTGTGTGTGTGTGTGTGTGTGTGCGTGCGTGCGTGTGTGTGTGTGA
>JAVQJS010110795.1:0-10895 GCA_036024795.1 Galaxias rostratus | reverse complement strand
ATGGGGACCCATGCCATGTGTAAAAAGTGATATTTAATTTAGTCTAAATGTAGTCATTTTTTCTTGATTGAATATAAATATATTTGTTCAACTCAGTGTAACAATATTTATTTTATGTATTCATATATTTGAATACATTTAAAACTTCTATTAAAAAAAATATCGCGCTTACCTATTTATCAGTTTTTTGCGTTTTTACACGTTTAAATACACAATTATATATTTTTGTTTTGAAAGTAAATAGTTTTCCTGAGTTTACGACATGAACAGACTCACATATCTTGCCGGTTACTTAGTGTGAACATGTGCTATTGGGCACACACTTGGAAATAAAATGTCACTGAATACCCTTTACACCACTGCGTTTCTGCTCTTAAAATATACAGACATCGACATACGCACATTATGCAATATTCATGAGCAAATTGACTTCACCCAATTTCTGGATGAAACAAAGTGTAGCTGGTGTGAAACGTAGCAAGGCTTATGAAGATAAATAGGATTCTGTAGTAACTGCTCAGAGCCTTTAAACATGTCAGCCTCGCAGTCGCAGTGCCCGGATAATATTACACGGGGTTATTTGGATCCACTCTCTAGATAGTGTATACTGTGACATGTTCAGTAGAATGACATCAGAATCTAGCCCACGAGAAACGAATGCAAGATAATGGTTAACAGTAACGTTTTAGGACAATTTAAATAATCTCAATGATTTTTTGGTGTCATTAGTGACAAAACTCGCCTAGCTTTTGTTGCCTTTGTTATGGAGCCTCTTTGTAGTTGAATTATTGAAAGTTACAAAAATTGAGTCTTGAATTAAACAGGGATGTATATTGGCAAGAATCGATATGATAGGGTTACAATTCGATATTGCATACTGTAAACGAGGTTATTGCTTTTAGGAAAACTGTCAAAATTATGTCAGTCACACACCACCATAAACACCATAAAAATGTAACTTTTTACGCAATCAAACAGTTAGATCTTAATTTTTTGTTCACAGTCCCTCTAGCATTCAACTTCATACCACTGCATTTTGTGAAATCCGAGCAAAGTAATATAATTTGCCTATATTAGTATAACAAAAGATTTGTCCATGCAGTGTTTTAAAGAATCTATACAGTATTACAAAACCCAACATCACGTAATGTATATATTTCTTACAGCCCAATTATTCAGTCACAAAAGGTGGTTGTTATTTTGATACAGGCCTGGTATTTTGTCAGAAAAGGTTGTAAGTAGGTAATGCCATGAGAACCAGCACTTTATGGGTGTGTAGACATTTTTGCCTATGAACCATTTTCAGTTAACACTGTGTACTTCTGTTTTATCTTACAATTTTTATTCACAAATGTGCCTCTTCTCTCCATGTCCAGACCAGTTGACCATAGCGGTCCCAGTGGCAGTAGGGGCAGCATTGGGGGGCTTCCTTGTAAGTCAGTACCTGAGCCAGCGAAGTTGCAAGAAGGGCCTGGTCAACTCTACAGTTAGTAAAGACAGCTCAAAGGTTGTTCACAGCTTTGATATGGAAGACATTGGCACCAAGGCTGTCTACTGCCGCTGTTGGAAGTCCAAGAAAGTTAGTAAGAAATATTGGACGTCTACTCTTTTCATGTCTAAGATCATTGCCTGTATAATAGGCAGTCTTCAGACATTTGATCCCTACAGTTAATTTGTGAATGTTTTATGTTAACATGAATCATATCATGAATTATACTGCTTGTGTTTAAAAAAATTCCAAGTCCGTCTCTTAGTATTATATGATGAACTCATCTTTTCTTTTAGACCACCCTTACTAATGGTTTGTATTGGAGGGCTTAAGCTACTTTTTGATAATTACATCAGTTTTTTTACGTGGGACAGTTGGATTTGCTTGAACCTGAACCGTTTAGTCTTTCACATGAGCAGCAATCTAAGTGTTTCTAAGTGTTTCACCCATTAAACTCGACTTTTGTTGTACTCTTAAAAGTAATCTCAAAGTTTTTGTATCAGAAATATCTCAATGTTGTATATATATTTTGCAATCTGTAACAGTTATTTTGGGTGCAATAAGCCTTTAGACTTTCAATTATCTGTGAAATAATAGTAGACAAAGTTGTTTTGAATCTGTTGTTTTGTGTTTAGTTGTACAAGTTACACGCTGCATTTTTTTCTGTGGCTGGACTGGAAGATGGATTTTGTTTACAGTGACGTGTGACCAGAAATATTTCCTTATCTAAACAGTTTTTCCTCTTCAGTTCCCATACTGTGATGGTGCCCATGCCAAGCACAATGATGAGACCGGTGACAACGTGGGTCCCCTGATCATCAAGAAGAAGGATGCTTAACCAGCCTATTAGTGTTTTCCCATCTTCACCTCCCCCTTGCTTTCCCTTGTCCCATAATCATTCCGTGTCAAACAGTCCCACACCAGCAAACTGTCACACTCATATACAGAACAGACATGATGAGAACACCCATTATAATATGTGTTATAATACATATGAACTGTGTGTTTGAATATTGTCAGGAATGGTTGGAACATAGTTCCTCCAAAAAAAGCTCACCTTTATTGTCTTTATTGTTTCATGCCACTCCAGTTCTGTCCGACTGCACATATATGCAGCAGGTCAAAGTCTACAACGTAGGGCTGCAGTTGGTTCCATGCCTATTTCACCGAGAATCACAAGTCATCATGCCCATATGAAGGTTTTTTTTGGTAAACTGGTACAAGCTCAGCCAGCTGTGGCTCGTGGCTTAATGAAACTAAGGAATGTGGAAAACCTTCAATATTTTAACAGGATTGATGTGAGTAATGGCTTTAGTTTCTAGTAAGATATAATATTTATTTTGTTAATGCTGTGCTTTTTTAACATACAACGGCAGCCTGGATAGTATTGTACACTTCTGTAGTGTGAATAAAAGGTTTATTGATTGGTCTGACCTGTTTACCTGTATTTTATATTCAAGTATTAATTGGTCATACTTGGGGTCGGTGCACGAGTTTATTTGAGGTGACGACAACAGGGGGCTTGTGCTGCAGTACTTTACAGTGGCCATTTTGGAACACTTTAGTACATCCATTTGTCCACCAGGAGATGCTATTGCTCCATATGCATACTAGACTGGAAAGCAATCATTGAGTCGCTCTCTCCCTCTCACCACCGCCGCTCCTGCCCAAACGATTGCGACACACACATTTACTCACGCTGCATCTGGCTGTGTGCCAAACAGAGAGGACTCTGAGAAGAGGCGGAGTGGAGTCCGCTGTTCTGTCTGGAGGAGTTGATTTTGGTCACGATATTACTGACGATTGTGGTCATGCAGACTAAGTGGCCAAGACACAGGACACTTATTATAGATCGTTTGAATAAAAACTAAACTGTGTGGCGTTATAACACAAAACCTCTTCAGCGGGGTGGGACACCTGTCCTGGGTCATTTTAAATCTTACAACAGCTAACTGCATATTACAGTAGGCCTATGCCATATTTTTACCGTCTCAAATAGCTCAGTTTCTAAGGAAAACATTTACTGTATATACCAAACTCAAAAACATGTATTGGCCTTGAGACAGAATATTTAAATTCTGAATACATTTAATGAAGAATAATTGTGTCATTAATTAGCGTGAGATTTTGAGCCAAAGGTTCGTGAATCCTGTATTCCCAAATACACTTTGCACAAAAATAACTTGAGTAAACTTGACTGAAAGATATGTTGTATTTGTTTATTCTTCTGTCGTCCAGTTTATGACCAGTAGAGTCCACTTCGTATTTTGAGCGACGCCCCCAAAATCTATGAAGTGTGTTTGCCTACCCTCAGCAGGGAACAGCGGGGACGGGAAGGTGGAACGATCTGTCGGACCACCGTCCACATAATGCGCTAAATCATATTAAGGTTTTATGTGTGAACAACGTTATTCGATTGAAGTTTAGACCGTTTGTATCAGGTACGAATACTGATAACATAATAAGTGGAAATAATAAGCTATAGGTTACATTTTCTTCGTCTTGTTGTCTCGCCTATTACGCACAGAGACGCGTCGCGTTGCAGACCACTCGGACTGCCTCTGGTCAGTTCGCCATCGCGTTGGTAGGTGCAGTAAGCTATATGAGACTGGGTTAAACTATGTGTGCATGTTTTCTCTAAAAAGATATAAGATTATGATCGTATGTATGCATAGTCATTGTTAGCCTCTAAATTTGTTTCGTGTAAAATATCGGGACACGAAATAGTGCGTCTTTTTTTATCCATAGCGACTGCATCACAGTGGACCTCACTCCTCCCGGTCCAGACAATAGGCAGTCCATTTGTCGCCATGTAAGGTCTATCCTCAATGGCTTATTTGTGAGGCTGAAATATTATTGCTGGCACGCATAACATCAGTCGAATGTATGGTATTTGAAAAGCGCGCTCTAAATTTGACCTGCGCATATGCGCATATGTTTGCATATTGTTGTCGCTCTATTATTGATTGCATTGATATACCGTGCAGTTCTTAAAGGAACATACCCGATGTTACGAAACATCACAAGGATAGATGTATTCATATCTTTTCACCCATTCTTTTACAATAATATAGATGTAATATTTTTAATTAATATGTATATTTGCCATCTCCTTGTTTTTTATTTTATTTTTAGGAAATTTCTTTTCCCCTAAGCCTTCATTTATCCCATCCCAGTTTCAGAGGATTTCAAGGTTGTAAAGAATGGGAATAGAGAGGCTGGCAGACAATTGTCTTTGGCTCAACTGACAGTTGTCATTCCCACCTTGGCTTCCAGCCCCTGGACCCTACCCCCGTTCGCTTCTTGTTCCTCACCTCTCTTCTGTCCCTCTATCTCCCTCTGTCACACACACACTTGCCATGTCGGCTGCCATAGACTTTGCCGGCTCCTCCTCCCCAGATCAGCCCCACAGCGCTGGTAAGATCCTGAGTGAGCCTCTGAGACCCAGCCTGAGGCGTTCCACCCCCTCCCAGCCCTACAACCTTTCCCACTACATCTCCAACACCACTTCCAGTGACATGGATGTACGGGGCATCCTCCATCCCTCCTCAGCCCAGCCTCAGGTCACGCATCCTGGGCAAAACAAAGCCCGTCGGGCCCCCACCTGGCCGGACATGTGGGACTCCCCCAGTGGCCTCCACCTGGCCCATGCGGCAGAGCTGCTGATGCGGGCAGGCATGCTGGCACTGACCCCCACCATCGACTATGCTCGGCTGGGTCTGGGGGCCGGAGAGAAAGCCAGGGAGGTTGTTGAGGAGAGAGGCGGCCGGGTTGAAGCAGAGGGAGGATCCGGGGCTGAGGAAGAGGAAGAGGAGGACTCTATAGGGGGCTGCGTGACTGACTTTTATCCCTTCCTTGGAGCCTGGCTCCCACTGAATCCCGGACTGTTCCCACTGGCAGCGGGAGCAGGTTTTCACCAGCTAGGGGTGGGCAGCTGGAGGAGCGTGGCCCAGGCAGGAGAGGCCGTGGACGGTCTGACAGGCGAGACCTCGTCCCCCGGGTCCGGAGGTGGTGCTGGCAGTGGAAGTGGCAGCGGCGGTGGCGGCGGCGGGAGTAGCGGAGCGGCAGTGAAGAGGAAGAGGAAGCGCTGCGGAGAGTGCGAGCCGTGCCGGCGCCAGACCAACTGTGACCAGTGCAGCAGCTGCCGCAACCGCAAGCGAGGCCACCAGATCTGTAAATACAGGAAGTGTGAGGAGCTGAAGAGGAAGCCAGGGAGCCCGGGGTTTGAGCTCCGGGGCCCTGGGTTTAACGTCACGGGGTCGGACTTTACCTTTGGTCTGACACAGAGGAGGGCCAACGGAGATATGAGTGGGTAGCACCATAAACAGTGATAATATAGTTTGCCATGCAGTTACTAGAATGTTTTTCTTTTGCCATGTAGGGATGTTTGTTGACTGCCCGGAGCTGTGGTTGGGAATACGAATAGGGAACAGGATGTAATACGAACCGACAGAAACAAATCTCAAAACGGCGAGACTGGTATAAGGCCCTCTATATACGTCTGACAATCATGAAACAAAAACAAAAAAAGAGCATAGCGTGGGTATTGTATATATCTGTCTTCATTTGGAGAACACCATTTCTTTTTCTACATTTCTACAGTTCCAATACAATTTGTTCCAAACAGTGCTTTCCCCTTGGAGGTTCCCACACAAGCCAAAACTTTGATTTGACGTCACAAGTGTATTGTTTATTATGTTAATTAAGTGTGAATAAGATAATGAACCTAATGCTTGTCATCTTTTACAGTTACTACATATCTGTTTGCCTTGTTGAAATAAAAATGAAGAAACGGCCAGTGTTTTTTTCTGCCTGGATTTGATTGTGTCACACCATGTCCTGTTTTTCTCTGTGTGTGTGTGTGTCTGTAAGTGTAGTGGGGGAGTGAGGGTAAAGGTCTTACCACGAGCGACGACTCTTATCTCTCCCACACAGATGTAGCATTCCCATCACATACACATCAATGCCAGCGTTCTCCCGTCACCTTGAATACGCACACATAAACTCACTCTCATACTCTCTTTCCATTCCATTCAAACTCTTGAGGCAATTTACCTTTCATTCACAAGTACATATGCACATACGCACACACATTTTTTCATTCACATATGTGCACACACAGTGCCTTGCAGACACCAAGGTGAACGTTGAGAGAGCTGGACCCAGGCCGGAGGGGGGGTTTAGCTGGTTGCCGTGACGATGGTTGATATGATAAGACCTTATTCCTCCGTGCCTCGCTCCAGGGGACCGCAGGGAAGGCGTAACCATGGCAACGGCAGGGCGAGGTGTCACGCTATAATTGGGCCACGGCTGCACTTCCTGTGAACACTCAGTCGCAGGGATCACAGAGCGTCACTGTGTGTGTGAGGGAGAGAGGGGTTGTGTGTGTGTGCTTGTGCGCGCGCGCGTGTGTGTGTCCAGATGCATGTATATGCAGGGGGTTTGTGTTGTACACAGCCCACAGCTCCTGCCAGTTCATAAAAAGGAGGCACCAAGGTTTAAAACTGCACCATTACATTTCAGCTGAAAGGGGAAACACATGCTTTTGTACACAGTCTATTATTTTGTTCTGTCACAGACAAAGGGGATTTAAAAATTCCTGGATCCGCGGCTTCCCCTCGGTGCCTTTCTAGTGATTCGGAGATTAAGCCCTCCCGTCACACATACGTACACCCACACACACACACACAAACCCACACACACACACACCGGAAATCTGTGTCACCCGCTACCCGCTAGGTCTGGTGACTCCCCCAGTGCCTGCAGAGTCTGGCTCCACTGGCCTGCAAGATGGCAGGAGGGAGGGGGGAAAAGAGGAGGGTGAGGGAGGAGGAAGGGGGTGGGGGGATGTGGGCTGAAGAGGGGGGTAGCAGGGAATTGAAATGAGAGAGGGAAGGGAGAGAGGGAGGAGGGGGCAGGGAGAGGGAGAAAATGGAGGATGGGGCCTTATCTTTAGACAGAAAAGAGGGAAGGAAAGTGGAGAGAGAGATGGGAGGGGGTAGCTGTGGGAGGGAGAGAAAGAGAGGAAGGAGCAGTGGCACGGAGAGAGGATAGAGTGAGAAGCAAGGGGGATAGCAGTACCGCCGAGAGACAAAAGCAAGGGAGAGTGTGCAGGAAAAAGGGGGGAGCGAGAAAATAAAGACAGCAGGAGAGGAAGACGGTGTGTGAGTCAGACAAAGAGAGACAGAGCGGAGAGGGGAGAGGGGAGAGGGGAGAGCGATACGTGACGGAGAGCGACGGAGGCGCAGTGAGACAGAGCGAGAGGGGGAGGAGATCGGTACTGATGGATGTATTGAGCGGACACCCGGTGTGTGCGCTGCCTCAAACCCCTGTGGATGTACATATGCTAGCTCCAGCCGTCTGTCCACACTGCACTTAGCTGGGCTGCAAAACCAGGCATGGTTTGTGCCCTGTGCCAGCTTTTGTCCTGTACAGTTCCACTAGCTGTGGCTGTTATCACCAGGCCAGGGTTTTAGTGGAGCCCAGCTCAGCATGGTCTGGTTCCGCAGTGTGAATCCCCTCTGAACCCTCGCTCTACTGCAGCACTAGTGAGTAAGAGGATTGTGCCCAACCACGCACACACACGCACACACGCTCACGCACACGCACACGCACACACACACACACACACATGCACACACGCTCATGCACACACACACACTCTGAGCTGTGGAGGTGGTGAATAATGTGTAAAGGTTCTGTGAGGTTGTTGCCAGGGCCTTGTTTCCCGTGACCCGACTTTTGTGTACTTTTTGGTGTTTCTCTCTGATCTTGGTGTGTGTTGGTGTGTGTGTGTGTGTGTGTGTGTGTGTGTGTCCAGGTCTCCTCGTTGCCACCACACGCTAATCGAGTTCCCGAGGCTCCCTTTGATCCAAGGATTCTGATCTTTTTTCATGGAACTAGAACTTGAAGTTAACCGAGTTGGTAAACATCCACAACTACCATCGTTCACTCTCAGTATTTTATTTCCGGTACGTCAGTCATTTTATCTCCTTCACCTTTTTCCTAGATTGTCGAGTTAACCCATTTCTTTTCAACACTAAACAAATGTTACCATAAATGAGTTGCCTTCATAGAAAAGGACGATTCACAGTAATTGATCAAATCACAGTTCACACTTACCACAGATACAAAATGTTTTTAAAAAAGTACACAATAGGGTCAAATCTGATTATGATCAAAACGATAAGCGGAAGGAGCATGGAGCATGTGACAGGACAGTTCACTAGCGCGCCAACATTTCATCCCCCCTGTGAATGAAAAATAGATTGAATAACTCATGATAAGCCACATGAGGTTTGGTTTCACCCTCTGTCAAAAAAGAAACACGCAGCATCATTCCATATCAACAAAAGCATACACTACACATCATATCACCTAAGCTTAAAGCTTGTTTGCTCCCTGACTTTTTCTGTCTATTATGTACATTTGATCTAAAGTTCACAGTTGTATTCGGGTAAGTCCTAGTGAACTCTGAGGCTGTCTCCCAGGTAACTGTCAGCGTGGCCTTGTAGATTCCCCAGCCCTCAGGTGAGTGTCAGCTTGTATCTTTTGTGACGTGCTCCAGCCCTCAAGGATTGTCAGCTATGTCAGACATTAGGGGGAGCCCTCGCGCACGTTCACTTGTCTATCCCACAAGTAAGACAAGGCACATTGAAGTGTCTGAGTTCCTTTCAAGACACTGCCTGTTTGTCCTCGGGCTTCCTCTACTCCTTCGTCACGTGTACCCCCCCCCCCCCCACTGTTTGAGCGCTGAGTCAGCGGAGTGTCACCAGCTGCAGGTGGGGAGCTTTGGTGGGTATGGCGGGCCTGCCATAGCCGGGGACACTGGCGACACTGTTGGACCCGGCGAAGGCCCTGCGGAGCTGGGCCACACGACCCACAAAGGCTGGGCTCTCCTCCTCGCAGGTCCTCGACACTGGAGATCAGAGGGGAGGATATTTGACACAGTAAGTTAAATTGGCTTGACCAATTCGGATGAACTCTCATGATAATACACCCCTCCATGGACACACATGCACATACGTACGCACATGTCAACTCGGTCATTTTCTTAAGTTACAAAGGTCCAATCTCTATCTAATCTTCCTGGTCAGTGCTTACCTCTTTCCTGTGGAGGTTGTGCCTGCACTGGGAGTGACACCTGGCTGCTGAGGGCCATTGGGCTGCCACAGCTTCTGAGGTGAGGTCTGTAGGCCGGAGCCCAATCCGTGCTGCTGCCCGACTCGCTGCCACTGTCTTCTTGGGGGTCCTTAGAGTCGTCCTCAGCAGTGCCTGAGTCCTCCTTGAAGGAGGAGGAGTAGCCAGGCATTGCGTGAGTGTCGCACCCCGCTTGGTTCAAGACCACCTGGACTGGATGCTGGACTGTCATGTGTGAGTCTAGAGACAAAGACCGCTGCCCACCCCTACTGTGGTCACTCTGAAGCCTGTAGTAAGGATAAAGTGCACATTTAGCTGACATGTATACATACTGATATGAGATTTTGTGCCTGCTGGTGTAATTGCTTTGTTTGTGTGTGTGTGTTTATGGTGTATGCTATGTGTTTGTGTGTGTGTGTGTGTGTGTGTGTGTGTGTGTGTGTGTGTGTGTGTGTGTGTGTGTGTGTGTGTGTGTGTGTGTGTGTGTGTGTAAGTGTGTTTGTGTTTGTGTGTGTGTACGCATGTGTGTGTGTGTGTGTGGGTGTGTGTGTATCACACACCGGCAGTTCTGGAGAGTCTTGAGGAGTTTGGAGGACTGAAACTCTTTAACTTCTCCGATAACAGTGACTCTCACATTGCCATCGAGACCCAGTGACCATGTCACCTTCTTCTCGCACCCTGGAGACCCAGGGAAACATCAGGTTAGCACACTGACAATGTTCTCACTAGGCTGCAGCATACATTTTTCTTGTCCCTCAAACTGGAGGGGCATGCATTTCAAAGTTTGAAGTGAGACCAGCAGATGGCACTGTCCTACAAGAGGACATCGCTGAAAGGAACAAAGTCTCATTTGAGCACCTATTGCACACAATGGGTTTTCTCCATTTAATGTTTTTATAGATAAAGCACAACATTAAGATGTAGTATGCGTAACTATAAGGTAAGTGACAGTTGCATCCATGCCCATGACCAAGGGAAATAGCACAGTATTACCCTAATGTAAAACGGTATGGGCCTGCAACAGTGTTATGTGATTGTGCTGGCGTGGGACAACATTTAGGGACGCTGTAGCGTGTGTATATACGTGAGAGCAGTCCTTCTGGTCTATTGGGAGAGAGAGAAGAATGGACAGTGCAATTAAGTGTGTGTTGTGTAATATGCACACACGTAAAACAGGTCTCTCTGTGTGTGTCTGTGTGTGTGTGTGTGTGTGTGTGTGTGTGTGTGTGTGTGTGTGTGTGTGTGTGTGCGTGTGTGTGTATGGAAT
>JAVQJS010110772.1:0-29453 GCA_036024795.1 Galaxias rostratus | reverse complement strand
CCCCCCCCCCCCCCCCCCCCCCGCCCCCCCCGAGAGACGCAGATCACCTCTACACCATCGCAACCACCTGAGGCTTCTCGCGGGGGGCTGCAGCTCATTGGCAAAGCTTCCATTTTTACTTTTCTCTCTCAACTAACCACTTCTACGTCTCCCTTTATCACCGCCATCCCCCGAAGCCCTTTGGAATGTCAACAACATTGGGATTGGGAATGTGGCCCTATGATGAGTATCAGCTTGCTCTGTGGTGTTTCCACATGAAAAGAGCAGCACAGGAGAAAAGAGGTGTCTCTTATCAGGTTATCCACAGTGGCTCTAGTCCAAATGGACTGCTCCTTTATTATGTGAGTGTCAATATTCACAGCATACTCTAGTTTTGACCTATCCCTGCCTCTGCAGAAACACTGAGACTGAAATGACAGTCTGCTATTCTGCATCAGAGTGCCGCCATCCAATGTGTCTTTGGGTTGAAAACATTTGGGAGGAAAAACTGATTTATGGTGTAGCAAATCATGTTTGGGGGAAAGAAATAATCTAGGACTAAATATCCGTTTTCCCATGAGCCTTCTCCTGCATGCCCCTCCTTCCTTCCCACAGCGAGGCCTAATTTTCCTGTTTTTGCCAGGAAGATTTCACGGTTCATGAGATCAAAAGCTCGCATAAGCTCTGCGTTTGTTTACATCAGCCTACACCCCGGCAAAAAGCACCCGCTGATTATCTTTCCCCCCTTCATTTTTTCTGGCTCACGTCCCTCTTCCATCTCAAATGACCTTCCTTTCTTTTCCTCCAGTTAACTTGCGCGCTGTATGTTTTCCGCCTCCCGTCTTCCCAGTGTATACCCCGCGGCCTAGATTGATGTAAAGCCGGCGATCAGTTCCAAAGCCACAATCTTCTTGTAAGGTTAGTGGACATTCAGACTCACGTTTTATAACCATCTTCGAAGGAGGATAATCAGACGAGCCTTTCCCTCCCTGACTTTCAACACAGCCCATATGGTCCTTTCACATTTGGAATGGGAGTGTGACATGAGGGGAAAAAAGCAAGCAAGTGAAAAAAAGTGTATGAATAAATGATCAGTTTTGCTTTTGCAATGTCCCATTTCAACAACCACTGGGGCAAATGGATTCGTGGAAGCCAAGAAAAGCCTCTGATACAATTAGAATATGATATTTTGAATGAAGCATTTTTTAAGAATTCATTTATAAATATAACATTTTCTGTAAACGTGTCTGAATGTGACGTATACACTTTAAGGTCAGATCTATTCTCTAAGTAACGGCCACGCTTGTCTTCTAATCGTTCTTTCCCATCCTATTTGTGCCGTCTACTTCTGCACAGTGGATAGAGATGTGCAAAGGGGAATGGAATGTCACCCCTACAGGGCTTTTGGATTGGCTCAGAATAATGTGTGTCTGGACCGGCCCATTACAGACAGAGGGGGGTAGTGGTAACGTTCCTCTGTACCTGGTTCTGGTTCTCATGAACACATTATAATGGGAAAGGCCGGTGCCAGGAGTTGAAGTGCCCAGGGCATACACAGTTAAGAAATTACAGAGGGAGATTGGCCACCTCTGAGCCTTGGCAATTGTAGTGAGAAAAAAAAAGAGAGATCTTTTCTTACGTTATAAGAAATGATTCACCCGTCTAACACTCTAATGGTGCAGAGCCATCACAATAAAGTCTCAACCATCAAGTCAAGTGAATCTGTTTTGAATGACTCCATAAGTTGGATGGGTGTGTTTGTACAACTTACTATACAAGCATCTCTCCTTAAATGTGTACATGTACTGTTGTATTGTGATTCATAGAAGACCATCATAGGATATAGGAGGAGCCATGTTTGAAAATAATGATGAGAATGTGTTCTCTCGGCTCATCCCAGGGAACTAGCAGGCCAGCTCCGTCTTTAACCAACCAAACAAGAACCACATGCCTTTCTTTCCTTTCCAGATCCCCCATCCCCTCCCTCCGCCATCATCCACTTTTCCATGAGAAACATGTAAATACAAAGACCCAGAGACACATCTGGTTACTCATAAAGCTGTAAATGCACTTCTCCCCCACACCCACTCGTTTTCCCCCTCGTTTCTACCCCCAGCCTCGAAGCCCCTCACCCAAGAAAAAAACCCACAAGAGAGACGGAAAAAGATGCATGAAACCAAAAAAAGAAAAAAGAAAAACAGGAACAAAGGACATTGGGAAGTCAAAGAATACAAAAACTGACTTAATTGCCTGTGCGAGAAAACCGAAGAAGAGGGACGAACTGGCGACAGCCCGACAGAAGAGGAAAAGCACAATAGGGAGGCCACAGTGTGGTTCGGAGACTCCAAAGCTGCTTCCTCACAATGGCTGCCTCCATTGCACCAGGGGAGCAGCCTGGCACGACAGTGAGTGGTGGTGCATGGGGCCAAGAACATAAACGGAGAAGGACAATGGCACTTCACGCTGTACTGAGAATGCCTGTCTTCTTCTGCGGTCAACATGGACACCAAGATGGAGACCTTTCCTTCTCCACACCTTGCAGTCAAGCCGTCAGCGTCGGACTGCGCACGGCGTGCTGATGGTCCAACCTTTGTTGACCAAGATAAGAGCCAAACATTGTTTTGTTCCTCCTACACTGGACCTATTAATGGGTTGGTGTTGTTTTTGCAGGTTCGCCTCAGTGAACCATAGAAAAATTGTTTTATATTTCTTTACTAACCCACATGGCTTGTTTCAGCTCAACAAAAGCAAATTTTCAGCAACCGCGAAAGCAGCTCTCCAGCTCTGTAGGCCCAGTGTGGGTTTGTCTGTGCCCCACAGAGAGTCCAGGTGGATGCTTGGCTGCTTCTACCATTCCGGCTCATTGTTTCCTGAATCCTTTTAGACGTCTGATCTGTCTCAGACCATTTGCCATACTTTTGAACCAGCATTCAGACTTTCTCCAAGCTGGACCTCTTCTTCATTAGCCTAATCGTTTGGGTTTCAGGGCTAGTCTTCTTTTTGGGAGTTAGCTCCAAATGGCTTGCAGCTGGGGTTGTGTGCAGCTCAATCTCTAACAGGTGCGGATTTCTGTGGATGGGGATAAACAATGGCGCCTAACCCCCCCTTGTCTTACAGAGGAGGCAACAGGAACCAGTCAGGGATCACCCACACATACACAGCCCAGGTGGTTTCAGGGGGTTAATTTTGCCGCACATAAACACTAGGCTTCATTTGACTTGAAGTGTTTTTAGATGGTAAAAAATTCGAAGAAATCAACAAGAAGAGTATGCGTCCTTTTAGCTTCCCGACATCAAAACGATTTTCTTCGGATGTCATAATGTTCTTGAAGGGAACGCACGAGGAAAGCCGCTGGGTGGTTCCATGAGAGAGACCAAGGCGAAGGGGGTCACATGATGGGGGTCCAGGTCACATGACTGGGGTTGGCTTTTGATTCCTGTGGTGGCTGGGAGGCCCTCCAAGCCCAGAGCGGCCACACCGCATCTCCCACAGTCGTCTGGGGAAGGGACTGTGGGTCTAGAGGTATGTGTGAGGCACAGCACTCAAGTGCTCTCACTGCCTGTCTATAGATAAAATTCCCGCCGCTAAAAAAGGGTAAGTTCAATGTTCTCCGTGGCGGCCACGCCCGCCCCAATGCATGTCAATGTCTGGTCAAAGCAGGTCATCGGAGAGGGCTTTTGCCTTTCCCAGGAAGGCAGCGTACAGGGAATGGCCTTTCTTGTTTACAGTATTGTTTCTTAAAAATTCAATGAATGGCCTGTACATACTTTGAGTATTCATATATCTGATTCATGGTTCCTGTTGATTGAGCCCTTCAAGGCTCCCTGGCCTTCTACATCGTCCAGCCAATTCTAGGCCACAAAGTGGGTTGGTTTTGCTTCTGGTGGGTCTGTAAACTGTGGGTCTCCACTGCGTTAGACACTGCTCCATACCCTGGGTTTGCATATTTTTGAAGCATGTGATCCAAAACACATAGCTCTCTGTTCGCATATCTAGCAAGCCACAATGTCATGCGGGCTAAATGTGTTAACAAGAGTCAAGGTCGCCACATCATAAAGCCTGCTACATACCATGTGAGTAAGTATTTTTGGTAACATCTTTCTTAATAATGAGGATTAGCTGTGAAAAGATAAGCTTTTGGCAAGATTCACAACTCACCAATCACCAGTCTACAGAGACCAGCGGCAAAGCCGTCGGGAGTGATTTTGCGTTCCAGTGGCCATCGGTGGAATGCAGACTCCGTTGCGATCTTCTAGAACTCACGTTATCGGATCATTCAAACTCTGGAGTCAAAAACAATGGCGCAGCGGCTGGCGGTCCAGAGAGACCACATCTGTGCCGCATCCCACAGTTCTATCTGAGTTTGCCTGGCGAGATGAAAGCAGCAGAGACCGTGCTGCGGTGTTTACTGATGAGAGAACACTGCTAAATACAGCTGCGGTCCACCCAGCTGTAAACATGGACCTTGCCAGCAAAATTGTTCCTCTTTTTGACAGTGGTTTTGGGCCCAAAACTCCTCTATCTTGCCCAACAAACACAGGCCTCTATAGTAGTGGGGTGTTTAGGACTCGACAGGGGGTAGTTAGAGAAAATGAATAGACAATGTCTATTTGTCGCTGTCTCTGTGCTGGCATCGGTAGAGAGAAACTGAGTGATGGATGATGCTCCCAAAATAAAAAAACATCAAGTTCTCCATTAAATCAGAGTACAGCCGATGTTCTTCCGCGTTGTCTTTTTTAGATAGTGTAGGAATGGTATGCGTTGGTGACGCTTTAGAAAGCACTTAACCTCAAACCAAAGATAAACGGCTGGCACTATTCATAGTGCAGTCACGGTTTTTGTGTAAAATATGCATTTTTAAGTAAGAGGCTAGCAGGAGATCATTGAGACTGGGAAAAGAGGGTGGAGGATCGTTCCTGATAGAGAGCTGATGGAGGTCATGCATGGTGTCGGTACCTTTTCACGTGGATTATTCGAACAATTTAAACTGATGGAACCTTTGGTATTTTATTTTGAGGACAGAACATAATCGCAGGTTAAACAGGTACCACATCCCTAAGAGTCTTTCTCTGTGTGAAAGCTCAGCTCACTCACACACAGCACCCACTGACATGCAGGGCGGTTCAAGGAGACAGAGATAGCATAGGAAAGCCGGGGAGATATTTCCAGCCAGAGAGGAGAGAGTTGAGTAGGGAGTGGGTGGGGTAGCCAGCCGTAGGCGGATCAAGGTGCTTTTGGACGTGTTTCAGAGGTAAGCTCCGGTTGAAACCCCCGGCCCCGGCCGTCCACACGCAAACGTTGAGCTACAGCCACAAACACAACGTAACACAAGACGTTGCTCAGGTTGAGACCAAGGCAACGGGAGCCAGTGAACATTTGATCTTCACTGGATAAGTCTCCCAGCATGCAGCGTTACTCATGTTGATAACAGGAAAAAAATCCCAGAAGGCACATGCTCTGTTACTCCACGTCTTTTTATATCATTTTACAATCTTTTCCCATCCGGAAATGTTCACGTACAGTAGCATTTCGTGCTGTCTACAATAACTGAGTACACTTTCAAACAGACAACACTGGAATAGCCCAAGAGATGTTTGCTAGGACTTACAGAAGGGTAATGCGGGACTCTTAACTGTGCAAAGTTAAAATGTCAAGGTATCTGGCAGCAACACATTGCCTTATACTGGTTGGGACACATTTTTTTTTTAACAGTGGGGATGAAGGATAAGCAGTTATTCCTCTAGCAAATCTTCAAGCTTCTAACCTCTTTTTGTTTTTTTTTAGAAGGTGAACTGGGACACGGCCTGGTAAGTATTAGAATTTGCTTCACTTGTCAACTGTTCCGGACCCTTCAGGTTGAGTTATATTACCGTGATAATACGTGGAAAGCACGGTGGAGCCTGTATGCCGAAGCACGAGAAGGTGCAGATGCGCAGGGTTGCCTTTTTTCTTCCAGCTGAGACCAAAATTCACAGAGGCTGTGACCACAGTTCTAATAGTTATAACAGTGGTAATGGTTAACCTGTAACAGTCCCTCTGCCTGGCTGTTCCTCACACACGGCCCCTTAATCACCCCACTTGTGTCTAATTGGCCCATTTGACATCTCTTTTAGGCTACAGCTCATCCGCCGGTCATTGCTGCATATACTAACAACCAAACCAGTTTCTCTCTTTCTTTCCCCTTCCCTTTCTCTCTCTCTCTGGCACAGGGTTCCTATGTTTATGCATTTAGTGAGATTGCTGGCGGGATTGTCAGAGAAAGAGAGTTTAATTTTTTCTCCCTCTTTTCTCTTCTTTTTTCCCCCTGTGCAATCTCTTGCCTTCAGAAACCATTAATGCCCATTCAACATCAACATCAAGGCAGGCCTTTGATGTCTATTCTGGCAACAGACCTCTCTTTCTCTGCTGCCTGCTGCTCCCTCTCCCTGTTTATCCCTCCCTCTCCCCTTCACTCGCTCTTTATGGTTACTGTACAATCAAATAATTAAACGGATTGTCGACAAATGATTTTACCTGGCAATTAAATATGCAAAGCGAGTCGGCGGGCGGTGTATGAGAAGGCGATTAGAAAGGGCCCACTGCAAATCTACAAAGGCTCCCCGGCACAATAGGCAGCAGCCCTGCTTGCTTGCCTCGCGAGCTAGCTTAGCCTGGGGAGTGAGTGGTGCCTCTTTATAGCACTCTCAAACAGGCATGTTTACAATAGCCCCGACCATGCTAAATGCCAATTACCACTACACAGGGAGAAATGAATGGCACTGTTTAGAGAAAGAGAGATGGGGGGGAAAGAGCGAAGGAGAGGAAAGCATATGCCGCCATTGAAAATCAACGTTAAACCACATTTCTCGCTTGTCTCTCTTCTTTTCCCCTGAAAGGCAACAGGGAAACTTTGAAAAAGTTATGCGTCGTGCGTCAATGAAATGTAAGATTAAGCTGAAAGTTTCCAAAGGAAGTTAGCTGTCTCTTTTCTCCAACGTCAAAATTTCTACTTACTCCGCAGCACTTGCAATACAATCGTACAAAGATCCCTATTTATCCCAGCCTGGTTTGGTCAGGCAATGAAAGATAGAGAGGGAGGATGGTGCAGCCGCAGAACTCCTGTTGTGTGAGCGAGAGAATGCGACAGTCAATGTCCATCTATCAACACTTTGGTGAGGAAAAATGCCAGCAATTTTCCTGGATAGGTTTCCCTTCAAAGCCGGAGCCCCAAGAGGCAATAAAAATAGAGCCAGGAGCAGGGGGAGGGGGAGGGGGCATAGGGGTGAGGGTGGAGGGTTACACCTGCCCAGTTCAAACTCGCAGTTAAATAGAAACCCTATAGCTAGCTGGTTAGTCCTGTTCCCCGTCTAGGATTTAAAAAGACATTCACGGCTTGACAAGATGTATACACACGACAATTTTATGCCATGGAAATTGTTACGTTTCAGCTTGTTTTAAGAAGTGTACCCTATTATGAAGTGTCGCTTTAGTCTTTCAAATATCTATATTTTTTTATTTATTTTGTTTTACCTTTTTTGTGTGTGTGTCAGTTTTCATGATTTAATTTCAAATTCAATAAATCCATCCTCAGCACATTAAAGCCATATAAGTAAAGCAAGTATCCCAACGCCACTGTCAGAATATTTTGTATTCGATTTTTTTTACCTATTTTGTTACATTCTATTAAAATGTCTGCATTAGCGTTCGGTGTCGAAGAGACACAAGAATTTCATTGCCTACTTTTGCCTTTGTAAACGTTATGCATATGACGCTAAAAAACCTAGAAACCTTGAAACCTGGAATGTTGTGTAGGACTTCATTACGAGTTTGTGTGTTGACAGTCGAGGAAGATCCAGTCCCCACTGCTCTCTCTAATCGGCCAATTAGCTCGATGGCCCCGTTTGGATCGTTAATGTCTCCCATTAGAGCAGGGAGCAGAATCCAGTTAGCCTACACACTCGGGAAGGGAGGAGCCAGGGACCCAGAGCATTAAAGCTGGGGACCCCGTTTAGACTTTCCTTTCAAATTAGGGCATAGCATTACATTCTGAATGAAACAGGTTCTATTTAAATGTTAATCCATTTTGAGATTATCCCCGATTGTTTCTGAAAAGATTGCATGTGATAGCTCGTCTACAATCTCAACTTGGTCTTCATGACCACGGGCAAATCAAGAGCGGACAAAACATTTCATTTGAAAAATATAAAACTTTAATAAAGGCTACATCTCTTAATAATTACAATAATTATAGGTCCATGTAAATCTTTAAATGAAACTCTTTACATATTGTATAATTTACAGTTTAGATAAAATGCAACGAAACAAAACAAGCCATGGTGAAAAACAAAACAAAAAAAACACAACATGATTACAGAATATTATTAAAAGCATAAAACATCTCTTCTCAACATAAAACCCTTCTGAAAACCAAGGGATACATATTAAAACCCTGAAACAGGGTAGCACATGGTATGGCATCCATGTAGGCACAGGTGCTGTACTCATATAACACTAGCAATAGTGTGTTGGTGTCTGTCCTTACCCATACTTCAAAAATGCATAATTACAAGGTATACAGGCTCTCTGTTATTTTTCCAACATGGGCGGTACTATGAAAACATTCAAAAGCTCTTGAAGCATTGTTTCTTCAAAATGTAGCACTATATAAATACGTTTCAGAAGACATTTAGCTGCGACTCCCTTGAGATGTAGTGTTCGGCAGCGCAAACTCTGGTCTTGTTAGCACAAGTTTATTTTGGTGTGCCTGTGGTAAACGCTTCCATTATTAGATGGTACATCTTGTGCTCCAGGTCCCCAGTCTCACCCCCAGTGCAATGCCTGGTCCACAAACAAAGGCACAACATGAAGCTGGAGCACTGTGCTAGAGAGACGCAGGGGAAACCAATCGGCTTCCAAACTTTCAGCAGCATATATAGCTAAGACAGGGGTCGGACAACTACAATATCGTTAGGGGTGTCTCGAACCGCGAGACCCCTGGCGTGAATAAGGTTATTGGTTATTGGGGAGTTCTAAACTAGTGTCCTATCTTCTTTGTTCCCAAGGTAATAGAAAAATCCCCACAGTACACTCCTAACACTCAAAGCAGCTTGCCCATTGGCTGGAAAAGGGGGAGAGGAGGGATATCGGTAAAAGGTAAGTCGGTAGTAGGAGGAACAGCTTTCTTTCTTTAAATAAATACTCGGATAAAAATGTTCGACTCATGACAGAAAAAAAAGCGTACAGATAATACATGTATCTATGCATGTATGTATGCATACGCATCACACGTACAGACGTTTTGTGACGTTAGCACAACGTTTGTGGGCAGGTGGCAGCGCTGCGTCAGTCTATTGCACTGGCTCAAGAACCCGATGCCCCCCCCCCTCCACACACACACACACACACACACACACACACACACAACGTCTGTCACAAATTCTCTGCATCCTCAGTGGTTATGTTCGAGAGGTGGCGGGCTCTCCACATGTGGAGGCCTCCAATGACTGTCTCTTTATGTCTCTCTAGTGTTATTCCCTTGTGTTTCTAAGGCTGATTGGTTAAGAGTGTCAGAGAAGGGGTGAGATGGGGGAGTGTCTTCTGTGAGTTCGGCATACTTCATTGGCTCGTGTTCCTTCACTTCGGTCCTCTTGTGCTGGATATATTAACTCTATTTAGCTTAATAATAGACATATATTAAAAAGTCTGAAACAACTGGATCGAGTCTCTTGCTGGGGTCCGTGTGGACGCGCGTGGTCAGGGGGTATTTAGTTAGGGTTAAGGTGGGCACCGAGGCTGGGGTCAGTCCATCCTCTCCACCTTCCCCAGGACCTTGCCCTCGTACATAGGCAGCGCGCGGGCGTCGTCCCAAACCTCCTCAAACACTGCGCCACACTCAAACTCGTCGCTGGCCTTCTTGAAGTAGTACCTGCGAGGTAGGAAAAAGAAAGACGTCAGACAAAGGAAAAACAAATATGCAAACAAAAAATACAACTGAAACCAACATAACTATTCCTATAATGGATATTTTTTGTGTGTCTTCATCAAGAGCTTTAAGGCAACAACTTTCTTCAACGCACGCACAGCCACTCGATCGCCGATCCGACAGCGAGTGGCGAAACATAAACAGTCCCGTCCTCCTCGTTCGTTGCCACCTCACGCACTTCAAAGAGAGACGCCTCCACGCCCCGCGCCGCACAAACAAGAGCCGACAACTGTGCAGCGGGATAATGGAAGGCATCGGCCCCAGCAGAAACCAGGAGCTCTACGGCCGGCCTTTCTGCAGATGCCTATCTGTCCTGGAAGGTCTCATTAAAGTTGAAGGGTTAATTAAAGGCTGTCTTAAGGCCCTGACTCCCCCCCCCCTCTCCCCCTTAGCTGTGGTATCTCCCTGGCCCCTCTCTGGCCTCTGCGGCTGTAATTGGGCCACCTGTCAAATAAAGGGCCTTCCTGTCACACAGGTTGATGTCTCAGGTGCCTGAGAGTCTGACAGCACTGTCACCGCACGTGCACGCTGACACGCAGGGAGTGGACCGTGAGGGCTCAAGGAGACAGAGACGCGCACACTCACACACACACACACACACTATACACACACACACACTATACACACACACACACACCGCGACACGCAGTGCACTGAGGGCCGCTTTCTGATCGCCAGCTGAGAACAGAGACAGCAGGGTCTTCCCCTCTGCCGATCAACACCTGCCCCGCCCCCTTGCCGCCCCACGGGGGAGAAGGGTGTGATGGATTGGAGGCAGGCCCAGCCTGAGGCCCGCCACTGCGGGAGGGGAGAGGAGGAAGGGTCAGCCACTCAAGACAGTAGTCACCTGGGGGTCACAGGGGGGTCACAGGGGGGTCACAGGGGGGTCACGGGGGGTCACGGGGGGTCACCCACCCGGCCCCCTCCTTCATCCCGCTCCCGACGGTCCCCCCCGGCATCTCTGCGGCTCCATCCCATCCACAGAGAAGACTCCCTAATGATTCCTCCTTTGCGCTTTAAAGCCAGCGAGCGGAGCAGCGGGGGGAGATTTAATGATAGGCTTTGTAATGGAAAAATACTTTTCGCACTCCACGTGTGCCCGCGCAGAGGAATTCGAAAAATAAGTCGCTTTTTTTTTTCTCTCTCAACGTTTTACGAGCTGCGCTCAGGCGCACAACACAACACATGCTAAGAACTGGAACCGGGGAAACACACACACACACACACCAACAGATACACACCAGGCTGTCTTTTGGCGTTGATTAAACGAGAATTAAGTGTTGAGCTGACGTGGAGAGTGGTGTTGCACAGCTGCAGATTTGGGGCTGGGATCGTTAAGGAACCGCAGGGGGGGTCGGATGGGGGACAGGGGTGTTACCAAAGTTGTTGATGAAAACATTGTCAACATCTACATCTTGTAAATTTAGGGACTCTGTCTCAATTCACAGACCTCACTAGAGAAAGAGGTTTGGGCTGCTCTCTCTCAATGCTCACAACACACTGAATACCACAAAGCGTGGGTCTTCTTCAGTATGATCGGAACCTAGAACCTCTAGAAATGAAAAAACAAAACACCCAGATAAACAAAGCCTTCAAACGCATAGCTTTGTTTCACGGGATAAGGCATGGGCTTTAAGAAAGAAGGAAGGAAAGAAAGAAAGAAGAAAAAAGTGAAAGAGAGAGAGCAGAAGTCTTTCCATCGGAACATGTTTTATGTGGCAGGACTTTTTTCTCTTTCTCTCTCTTTCTCTCTCTCCATGCAACATCTGGCACCAATCGAGTCTGGCAGCGTGGAGCGGTACTGTTCTCCTGTTGAACCCCTGCCATCTCTAAATGAACCAGCTCCGCACACTCTGCACCATTAAAAAAAGCCAGCCCCTCGGCAAATGGCTCTTTTCCCCGTTTCGTTCCTTCCTACGTTCTTTCTTTCTTTACTCCTTCCTCCCTTTCTCTCTCTCTCTCTCTCTCTCTCTCTCTCTCTCTCTCTCTCTCTCTCCCTCTCTCTCTCTCTCTCTCTCTCGCTCTCTCTTTCTCCAGCGGAACAGTGGGATGGCGGCAGTGGTGGCGGCGGGTTGTTTGCAGACCCTCCCTCGCATCTGACCAACAAACAAGCAGATGTGAGTCGCCACCTAGATGTCGGTGTGTAAGGCTGCTCTGAGTGTTTCCCTGTATGCTGTGTACTACGTTCAAGGGTACGGGAGTATTAACCTGCGTCTTTGACATCCTGGGGTTTCACAGAATGGGTTTTCATGGTGAAATTAGTCGTACGACACTAAGTTATGACTAATTCCATTTCAGCTGTTAACAGTTTACGACACACTGTTGTTTAATTAATATCTTTTATGATGGATAATTCCTGATGCGGGGTGCGTTTTGCCTGACGCAATCCTTAGGGAGGGGGATGTGAGGGGTCCTTGCTGTGGCGTGAGTCTTTGTGAACAAAATAAAGGGCACGGGCTTCAAAGCCACACTTCCTTAGCATGGAAATCAATACCAGATGTGACCAGAAAGCGTTCCCAGTAAGAGAATGCCGCCTCTTCCTCCGTGTGAAGTGGATCAGCCCAACCCCACTCGTCCCAACGCTCTACTCCTCCGGTCTCAAGCACAGCCCACTGTTCAGGACGCACGCAAATACGCCCTCAGACTCAAGAGACATCCAAACACGCACACCTATACACCATCGATTTGTTTACCAAGGACGACATCCAATGTGCGTGCGTGTGTGTGTGCGTGCGTGTGTGTGTGCGTGCGTGTGTGTGTGAGTGCGTCATCACCTGTAGTTGCCTTTCTTGCTGAGCTGCTCCTTAAAGTGGCCCAGGGTGAGGCTGTGGCTCTTCATCATGCTGCGGTAGGGGATCTCCTCACCACAGAAGAAGTAGGTGACCACCAGCTCGGAGCCGGCCCCGGGGACGCCGATGGGGCTCACCTTCTTGGGTTCCTTCCACCTGGAGAGACAGGAAGACGGGAGCGTCAACGCCGGGAGCCCAGTCCGTGTGGCTAATCCTCCGCCCCGCGTCCCTCTCTCTCTCTCCCTCTCTCTCTCTCTCTCTCTGTCCCTCTCTCTCTCCCTCTCTCTCTCTTTCTCTCTCTCTCACACACACACGCACACACTCCCCCACACTCTCTATGGTTCTTTTTCAGAGGGCTTTGTGGTGATGTGCCTCGTGGAGGGGGCGCTAGCCCTGAGACAGCTGGCTCTCTGAAGGTCAACCAATTAAAAACTAAAAGAGAGCTCGTGGTCAGGTGGCCGTGGCCAAACATCAAACATGCACACTGAAACACACACACTGACACACACACAGACAGTAACACACATAACCCACCAACAAGTGGATAGTTAGAGGTAGAGGGGTGGGTGGCAGAGGGCAAGATAAAAACCTGCTACTAAGGCCTAGTTTATAGTTCCCTGTGCGTCCACGTGAATGTGTGTGTGTGTGTGTGTGTGTGTGTGTGTGTGTGTGTGTGTGTGTGTGTGTGACTGTGTGTGTGTGTGTGTGTGTATGTGGGTCTATGTGTGTGTGTTTGTGTGTGTGTGTAGAAGTGTGTGTGTAGGAGTGTGGCTAGAGTACGCTAAACCGTGTTTAATCTTGAATGATTAAAGGCGAGCGAGGAGGAGTTCAAAGGCAGAGCTTTGCTGACTCACATGATCTCTTCTTTGAGACCAGAGACTGACACAGACTGACAGCACACACACGCAGACCGACAGACAGACAGCAACAAACAAGCGAGCAGGCAGACAGACAAACTGAGTGGTGAAGAGTGAAAGGCACCCTTGTAGGTAAAGAACATTCAGGAGAGAGAGGATGAGGAGTGGCACGCTGACACTAGCCACACGCCCAACAGTAAACACAAACAAACAAAATTTTGTACTAGTTTTTACAAACTCCAGAGGGGAAATAAACACGGTGTACGTGCAGGGGGGGGGGGGGCAGAGTTAAAGAGAGCCTAAGGGCCTGACAGGAGAGACACGTGGAGGGTAACCTACTCTTCTGTCTGCGGGGCGGGGCCTCTGGAGAGCGGGGCCACAGCAGCAGGAGAGCCAGCGCCAGGGTGGCTCCTGTCTTTCTGAAGGCTCGACGTCGAATGCCTGTCAACATACACACACACAGTAAGAAACAAAAGCAACGGACAGAGAGACATGCTGAATGGCAAAACACTGAGTGTGTGTGTGTGTGTGTGTGTGTGTGTGTGTGTGTGTGTGTGTGTGGTGGATGTGCTAGTGTGACAATGTGGCAGTGTGTCCCGACGCCCACCTCTGTTTGGGGGGCTTGGAAACCTCCTCTAGACGCCGGCAGGCCTCCTCCAGCTGCTGCAGGGTGTTGGGTGGGGGCAGCGGGGGCATGGCTGGGTCCTGGACGAAGGGGTGGGCCGGGTGGTGGTGGGGGCGGAGGTGACCGCCACCCCCCGTGCCACCGCCGCCACCGCCCCAGGACGAGTGTGTCCGGCCGGGGAGGGCCTTGGTCAGGGACTCCATGAACTGGTGGGACTTCCTGGGGCCCGGGGTGCTGGGAGAAGGGTGAGGAAGGCGTGAGTCAGGGCGCACTGTAAACACTGAGGCTGGATGTCTGAGGTCAGCTCTGTGGCGGCTGCATGGAGCTGGTGGGGGGGTTTGAACTGACCTGTGCGGCTTGTGCTTGCCTTGCCTCTCGCTCTCCAGGATCCACTGCCAGACGTTCTGCGAGCGGTGGCTGGCGTCCAGGAGCAGGTGGGGGGCGGAGATGCCCTCCCCGTCGGCCTGGCTCAGACCCTCGCCTGCCATGGCGGGCCGCTTGGACAAAGTGCAACAGCGCCTGGGGGAGGGACAGGAAGTAACGTTAGGACGCGATGAACCTTCCCTCCCTGGTTAACTCCAGAGCACTCAGTTAAAGGTTTGGTTTGGCGCACCTTCCCACCAGCACTTTCTAGCATTAGACCAAGAAATCTTTCTGTAGCAACTAACACAAGACTAAACCTATCATAGGAAGTCAACAAGGCATGCTCTCTCACCCGGGTATGAAGTGGGAGTAGTCGGTTCCCCCCGGAGGACAGAGGCAGGCGACGCGCAGGGCCGCCTCGGCCTCCACCAGCTCCTGGCTGCGGGGCCCGGCGTGGTGGTGGTGGATGTAGTGGTGGTGGATGTGCTTGGTGGACGCCCGGCACCCAGCCACCAGGGCCTTGAAGGCCCCCGGGTACGCAGGCAGGAAGGGCCCCCGGGAGGGCACCAGGGTGCCGGGCCGCTCCGGGGAGCGGGAGCGCGGGGAGTGGCGGGCCACGCCGGGGGACTGGCAGCCGGGTGTCTTGAGGACGCGGGACAGGTGCTCGTCCAGGATGGCCTGCGGATCCTCCTCGCAGGGGCCTCCCGAGGGCAGCAGGGGCTGAGGGAGGGAGGTGCTGCTGCTGGACAGATCGCTCTCCTCTCTCTCCTCCTCCTGGATGCACCAAAAAGACACACAGACAAGTAATCCATTAGAGAACTGGCCACCATTTGCTTCCTATGGAAGGTGGCTTGTTGGACCAGGGGAAGATACTAATGCTATGAATATTATATTGATTCTATATGATTCAAATACAATTGCCTTGCTTGATTCGTTCTTGTAACGCCACATGTAAAGGACTTGTGAGTGAATGTGAGTTGCACATTGTATGTAGGTACAGGTGCTGTATAAATGAAGTGTGTTATTATCTCGTTGACTATGAGGCTACGAACGACCGCAAACACCAGTGGTATTCTAGCTGAACATGAGAGGAGGTGTGTGTGTGTCTGTAAGAGAAGGTGGGGAGGCGCTGACCTCCTGGATCTGCTGGAGCCGCTCCTCCAGGGAGCTCATGGTGTCCCGCTCCCTCTTCAGCCTCTCCAGCCGGGCGATGAGCTGCGCGGCGAAGGCCGAGGGCTCCACGGGGGTCATCTCTTTGGGCAGCCGGTGGGTTCTCTGTGGGGCACAGCACCAGAGAAGCACACGCATGAGCCGCAGTCGGACAGGGACGCGTGAAGGTCTGTCATCTCTCTACGCGTTGTGTTCAAAAGCTAAAACAGTGCCAAATAAATGGAGGGAAAAAAGTAGCCCTGGCCCCGGAGCTAACCCTATCTCCTCTCGTTCCCCGCCGGGGTCTGTCTAGTGCCTCGTTCCCTCGGCGAGGCCAGCCAGTGGGGCGGGCAGGAGAGACGCTGTTGCGGCGGGGGTAGCAGTTGGTCATGCTGGGAGGGGAGAACACCCCACCACCAAACCCCCCCCCCCCCCCGCCTGCACCCTCCGCAGCCCGGCCCCAGCCATCGGGCTAGGCTGCCTCTGAAGTCAGCACACTTCAAAGGGCCCCTTGTCAAACATCCAACGCACGCTAGGGGTGGGAGGGGACACACGGCTTTAAATCTCTGAATAAAAGCCCGATATAGACAGCGAGAGGAGAGAAGGGGGGGGGGGGGGCACAAAATTAAAAGAGAGATGGGGGTAGTGGCCGTGTGAGATGTGTGACTTTGTGGAGAGCAGCGAGCGAGGGAAGGAGGGAGGGAGGGAGAGAGACGGGGTGAAAAGAAGGAAATGAGGGAGAGGAGGATATAGCGGAGTCAAATACCGAGGAGATCTGAGGTGAAGTAGTAATAAATTTTTCCCCGACTGCATGCGGGGCAGCGCTGAGGTACTGTAGTCACATTATCTCCCTTTCCTTTGGCTTTTATTCACTTGCTTCGCTTTCTCTCCCCTTCTCTCCAACCACCCTTCCCTGCCCCCCTTTTATTATTATTATTTTGGCATGCTGGCTTTCTTGATTTCCACTCTCTCTCCCTTCTTTTTTTTGTTGTTCCTCTCATCTCTTTGTAGAGACGATGAAGGGAGGGAGAAGAAAGGCGCGCGGGGCTGCTGGCGGAGGCGTGCCGGGGCCCCGTGCGGTGGGCCCCCGCTGCCTGGGGCCGCTGCATCAGGGGACACAGAGCCATCTCCAAATCAGGAGGGACACATTAAAGGAGAGCAAGTGGGGAAGGAAGAGAGAGAACAGAGGAAAGACAAGGATGGAGAGAACCAGATAGCACACACACATGCACGCAAACACACAGACACACACCCACACCGCTGTGTTTGGGAAAGGAAGAGGACACATTTTTTTGCAGAGCTCTGTTCTTTGCTTTTTAAAGAGAAGAAGGGGGGGTAGCCCCCTCCACTTCAGAGTCAATCTGTCCTTCCCCCCGGCCATTGGAGCAGTATCATGAAAACCCAGGAAGGCCCACAAAGACTCACACACTGGTGATTGGCCATGACACAAGTGAGATCTATAGAGTGGGTGGTGGAGAATGGGACAAGGGGGTAAGGGGATGGGGGGAAGGGTCAGGGTGACAAAAATAAAGAAGAGGGGTGGGCCTTGGACAGGCCCTGCTGGAAGTTGTCAATGAAGTGGGGCCATATTCCCCCCATCCCCTCCCCCCTTCATTACGCCATGATCAAAGCAGCAGAGGGCCGGTGGTCATCTGGTTTATTAAGCAGCGAAGCCCATCTCTCACCCCTGACCTTAACTAAATCATCGTCCTCATTCTCATTGTCACTTTCATTAAACCAATCTCACAAAACATTTTCTTTTTCTACCCAGAAGTGAGGAAACCAAGAAAAGGCAACAAGTTTGTATTTGACTGTTCTAAAGGAGCTACAGGAATAGAAGTACAGGCGGAGCGGGGGTGGGGGCGGGGGTGTCTATGATGTAGAGAAGGAAGGGGGGAAAAAGTGAAGTGGTATGCAAATTTTGTCTTTCATTTACCCCAACTTTTATATGAAAATGAGCGAGGGAATAGAATATAGTATTCTGTCATAACATGCACTCTGGAAAAAAAATACTAAAACAGTCCCCCGAGGGAATCGGGACCCAGTTGTAACTTCTATGTCAGTATGAAGAAGTTTGGAGTTGAAGAGATTAAAGAAAGCCAGAAGGCGTCAAACACAGGAAGTAGGAAGTGGAAGTGCAGGAAGTGAAACTTACCGGAAAGTGGGGTAGTGAGACCTGGCCGTTGACCTTGACGCTGCGGTGCATTTCTCTCTGCAGCTTTTTCTTGGTGCCCAGCTTGTATGGAGGAATTCCATCCCTACGGGAAAAAGTATACAAAGCCTGGTCAAAACCCGCCACATCGGCTCAATGCTTGACACAAGCATGCATACAACCACAAATGCTTACAACAACAAATTCAACTTATACCCCTCTATACGTATCAACCACAACCTAAATTTTAAGTTCATGTCAAGTTTCGATATTTGGTCCCTCCAGTCCACAAACTAACAACTCATTAGCATTAGCATAGCTCGCTAACTGTCCCCCGGGGAGGCTGTTCATCATTGAAGTGGCCAAACCATCACCCCCCCCCAAGCTACCACCCACTGGGCACATTACAGCCAAATCAAAGGCTTGAGCAGCCCTTGAAGCCCGGGCAACAAAAACACCCACAACAAAACACACCAGGACAATGGAAGAGATATGCTAAGCATCTCAGCCCAAGGTTCAAAAGGAGAGCACCACTGGTAGCTTGACATCTGTCCTTGTCAACATTTTAAATATGGAGGTGGGGGGCACCGCCTCAATGTGAATGTCAGCGGCTACAGAGACGATGCCACTCAGCCACATTGTTACTGTTACTCAGGCATTGCTAGCTTTAAGCCTTGACATGGTAATGGGGAAAAACGAGGATAATGTTGCCCTAAAAACACTGGTCTCTGGACAATAGATCTCTTATTAAGTGATTTTTTTCTCTTTTTTCTTCGCTGCTCCAATAACGGCTGCCCTTCCAGTCCGTTGCCATTTAAGCCGGGCCAATTATCTTGGCCTTTTCGGTTGCTCAGAAGTGTCTGACCTAGCCCAAACGCTAGTTTTCTCGCCGCCTCTTTGAAATCTCACACTCATGCACACACATGCACCCGCTGCCATCTTCGTTTGGCAAGCGCACCACTGTGAGCCTCTGATCTCGGCAACATCAAAAGGCTGGTTTGTAAGATAAGGTAATGTTTGAAGTTGCCGCAGCAGCATTCCCCAGCGTCCAAGTAAATCCATAAATAAGATATAAGCAAAAAGAGAAAAAAAAATCAGCCCCCCTCTTCCCCAAATCCTTCTTTTTTTTCAGTCTTTATCTGGAAATGAGATTCAAATTTGCGCTGTGCCTTTTAACCACTATAAAAGGACAGCCTAATCAAATTGTTCCCCCCGATGAGAGTGGAAGAAGCTGGGGTTTTTATTACAATCAGCGAGGGGTAGAGAGAGTAGGGGGGGAAAATGGTGTCTCTTAAGACCTTGGCGCACACTACTGCGAATGTCTTTTCACTTGTAACGTGGGGCTCCAGAATAATGAATATGTGAAATTTTTTAAGTTAGAACTTGGAGCAACCGCATACATAGTGGTACAGATTACAGCATTGTCCATTCTGCCTATTTCCAACAGGTTTAGCATGCTAAAAACCCCAAAACTTCACAAATATCTCCCTAAATACAAGACATTAACCCATGGGCTATCATAGACACACAAAACTTATAGCAGTTAAACAAACAAAACAGAATCACAAAGAAGCCTTCCCTCAAAAAACGCATACCAACAACTCATCCTATTTTAAAATGAACTTTCTCCCCCTGTCACACCTGTCAATTGTGCTTTTAATCAACACACACCTCCCCTCTTCTGACAAGCCGTCATGCGATGTCCAAACTCTTTGTTGCGGTTGGGAGGAAAGCAGCCGTGGCCTCTTTCATGGGCTCTTACTTTATGGGGATCTCCTATTCAGTTGTGCAAGTCATTTTCAAAGCAGCCAGCCACCCTCTTATCCCCCTAAGCTCCCCTCGTCTAACAATAGGCTGAAAGCGATTCGGTTAAGCCCTTTATATTCTGTGCACTTTATTTTCTCACTCCCTTGCACTCCAAGCCTCGCTGATTCCTGCTATTGGCTAGAGTGCGGGAAGCGGGAGGAGTAGGGGGATGGGTGGAGGTGAGAGGTGAATTTGGGGGTGCCCCATTCTGGGCAGTGGGAGTCCCTGTTGCCGTATCCTGAGGTCCAGCAGCAGAGTAAACCCCGTGAAAGCCTCGCCGACACATGATCTCAGCACGCCAGCGAGGCCAGGGGCAGGAAACGGGCCTACCATGTGCGTAAGCCTCCTTTCATTTGGTGCCAAAATTTTTCAATGAGTTTGTCTTAAGGCTCGAATGGCTATTTCCACCCCTGCTACCCCCCCCCCCTCTCTCTCTTTCTCACCGACTCTCCTTCTCACTTTTCTAGCTCTTCAAACGGAAAAAGCGATTAGATTATATGAAAAAACAAGTGTGTTGGGGCAGAAGGGTGGGTGGGATGGATACATTTCGACTTTGAGGAAAACGAGGCAACTCCCCCCACCCACATCAAGACGTTCTTGTTTTTTTTCTTTGCCTGCAATGCTTCAGAGTCAACATCAAAAGGTCTTTCGACATAATGACTTTCCCAGAGTTATCTCCCCCGGGTCCTTAGCAACAGCACATTAATAGAATTACCTGAAGTCAATCAGACGAGATAATTAAAACACATTACAACAGCCCATTCTTTAGAAATAATTCAAGTCTTGGCCTGAGACAATTTCTGTTTTCTAGCCTTATTAAAAATCGCTCTTTATCTTTTTCCCTTTGCTTAGAATGTGTCCACAGAACCGTGAGTTTGACAACTACAAAACTTGTGGAACCGGGAGATGTTTGGCTTGGGTCAACTCGGTGGAAACCGACTCTTTTGAAGTCCACACTATCCCACAGCATGCAGTCAAAATGAATGGAAACCATCTTGCTTTTTTTCTTCTTCTTCATATGCTAAGCCCCTGGGAACACTTACACACTACTGTCTGTCATGGACATCGAGTCGTCTGTCATGGCGTCGCTGGAGATCTCACTGTCGTTGGCACTAGTGGCAGGAGCAAAGACGTAGCCCGAGTTGACAAAGTAGGGACTGGCTGGGTCCCCGTTTCTGTTTGACCTGCCAAATAGAAAATAATACTTCAGGAAAAGCCTTTTTCTTTTTTACATTAACATTTTGGTAACACACATTTTGCTTTCGCATAACTTTCCTGGCTGACAACATTGAGAAATGCATTTACTTTTATTCGGCACTTGTAGAAAACCAAAGTTAGATTTGGACATTTTGGTTTGAAGTTTTTAGTCGGTTCTCCACAGATTTGAGCAATTAGAGTCACTTTCGCAAGACTTTGGGGCCTCAGGAATGTGACAACAAAGCTATCACAGGGGCTGTGGGCTCTCCTTTTTCTTTCCTTTTTCTCTTTCTCTTCCTCCCTTTCATGTCCCTTCCCCCTTCACATGATGTGTGTGTGTGTGTGTGTGTGTTTGTATGTGGATAAAGGAGGAGGGGGAGGTTGGGGTGAGTGAAGTGAGCAGCCCAGCTGTATGTGAATGGACAACAGAACTTCCCCGCTCTCCCTCTTTCACTATCTCTCCACCCTTTTGTTTGGGCAAGGCCCCTACTCCCGCACTTTTTCACCCTCTGAAGCTCCACTCTCTCGCTCTTTTCATACAGTGTTTTTCCCTCCTTCTCTCTCATGTCTTCTCTCCCTCAGTCTGGGGCCCCTCCTTGCAGCCCCCCACACACACACACACCATATCCTTTCCAAAGTCTCCCTCTCTCTCTTTTTACTCTCTCCTGCTGTGTTGCATTCCAGTTCCACTGGTGAAGGGGGTAGACAAGGAGGAAGGAGAGAAGAAGGGGGTGGTGGGTTGAGCTTTGGAGACAGAGGGAGAGGGAGAGAAAAGAGGTAAAGGAGGGCCTCTTTCTTTATGAGAGGGCCTACTGCTGGGAGTGCTGTGAGGAGAACCCCAGCATGACTAAAGCCGTAGGCCCCGAGCTCAAACCTGACCTTTGGAAGGTCCGCACAAACACTCAGGTATTTAGCACAGCTGGGCACTCCACTCCCCCACACTCTCCTTCCTCGCTCTGCTTTCTTTCATGATCTCCTTCCCCTTCCTGTCTTCTGCTTCTCATCTTCTCCTTTAGTTTTATTGGTCTCTCACTTTCTCTCCTTCTCTACAGCGTACATAGTCTGTATCGGACACATTTTTCAACAGGGTGAGATAAAAGCTAACAAGCAAAGAGGGCTTCAAACGATCGTTGAATCTAAACTAGGCTTTGGACGTGATGTTTTTTTCATCACTGTAGAAAATAGGGGTGAAGATTTTTTGGGGGGGGGGTCGGAGGAATTGAAGCTGTGGCAAAATTGGTTCCACATGTTCCTGATGGAAATTGGTCGACCCAGTGATGGCAAGGGGCAGGGTCTCCAAGCGCGACGGAGAAAACCGGAGAAAGGAAGAACGGGTCTCAGTCATTTCTGTGACTAAAACACTAAACTGGTATAAAACGTAGTAGGAAGCTGAGGAGATGCCCTCATGTCAACACTCCCAGAGTGCATTTCAGCTCCTAACTCAACACGGCCACATTAAAACGTCCTCTTGGGAGCCCACACTGCCTCCCGAACAAGTCATTTGTTATCGTACTATCACAAACCGTTTTCACTGTGCCAGGCATTCTATAGAGGCAGTAGTAATAAACAATATACTGTTAATTGTCATTTTTACTATCCTTATCCCCAAACTAGTTCTTTAAATGAAATAGAGTAATTTTACTGGACTTCTTTTTATTCTACTAAAACCATTCTTAGGCATTTGACAGGAAGGCATACTTCCTAGAAAATCGTTCAACTTAAATGTGTCTTTTTCCATTTAAGGACACTCAAAAGAACAAAGCCGTCTCCCAATGATAATTGTGTCCAGATGTGTACTGCAGATTTTTTTGGCATGGACAACATTCAGAACTCCTCTCTTTGATGAACTCTCATGTGTAATAAGACAACATTGAAGACATTCCTGATTTGAAAAGTTTACAGCTGTCGGACAATACATGGGTCGGGATTCTAAGAAACGCTTTCCAGAGACAAATCCCCTTTCATCTCAGACCAAGCAAAGAACATCTTCCCTTGGCACAGTACTCTAAGCGTATCTGCCAGCATCTATCTGCGTTTTGACCGTAATTCAGAATGAGAGTGAAGAAAATGCAACTATTGCACAACTTCACAATGATTAATCACATAGTTAGAGGTTAGGACACAGAGAAGAGTCACAGACTTGGTGCCTGAACGCACGCCTAAACCACGGGAACAGTTTCAAAGCACAGGAAACTTGAGCCTGCCAGCAGAGGGGTGCCTGCGAGACACCATTTACTTAAAAGGAAGGACCAGATCCATTGATGTTTTGCTCCCCTTCCTCCCTCTTCCCCCTTGACTAACTGCAAGGCACAGGGCACAAACACGCTGAAATATTCCTCTAAAAGCCTTTGATCAGGTTCCCTTATCTCTCACAGGCATTTGCAAAAATAACTGTAAATTCCAATAGATTGATTTAGCCTATAGCCTTAACTAGTTTAAATATGTTGGTGGGGTTTGGTGAAAAACTGAATGCCCCAGATCATAAACTTCCCCACGCACAGCATTGAAACAAACATGCCATGTTGTATGCCGTAAATATTTACAACTTAAATTTATCAACATGAAAAAGCTAGGCCAAATTTACATATTTCAGTGAAAATGCTTCTCTTACCTGTATCCATTATCAAGCACCTCTGCAGCTGTCCGAATGGTGGCAGTGGCCCTTAGCGTTTTTGCCTTCAAGTCATTACAGCTCCATTCCTCCTCCTCCATGAGTGGTGGAAGATATCCGCACATCAACTTGAGGCTCCCGAGACCACTGTGGTTTCCATAAGCTGCGTTCTCGCACCCAGAGCGCACGTATTCGAGGTATATGTCAGAAGTTAAAAACATCTGGTATGCATTCTCTTCCATGGTTGACTGAATCTCGGTTTGCGCCTGGTCAAACATCGCAGAGTCTATTTGTTGTTTCTTAATACTATCCTTTAGGAAAGTCTTAGTGGCAGGTTTTAACTGCTTGGCAACAATGCTGTTGTTCTCAACGTACCGCTTGAAAATAACTTTGGCAACTCGTAGCGTTTTGGTATCCTTCAAGTCCATTTGCCTGAAACCATTGCAGGCAAACCAAAAGTCCAAAGTGTCCACACATTTTTCCCGTTCCAGAAAAGTCCTGAAAAGGTGAGCACCATCTTGATCACCCAGAAGAAAATGCAAAGACTTCGTCCACCGAGCGAGAGGCGAATCCGGAGATGCGCTCCCTTCAGGTTCACCTAGTCCATCATCGTTCCTTTTCGGTGTGGAGCCGATGGGAGCGGTGGGGAGAGCTTTAGCCTTATTCTGGGCTCTCATTTTGGCAGATTTGCTGGGGTTGTGACATGACGCCTCTCCCTCCTCCCCCGGGACCGGAGGACGAGGAGCATCTTCTCGGAAGCTACTGCTGATGTGCTCCGTAAGCGCCCTGCTCATGGCTCCAGCTCCGATTGCCGTGTGAGAGTGCCGTTGTGCCTGCTCTGAGCTCGAATCTAATCCTTCTCACTCTCTAAAAGCAGCGGGGGAGCTTCTCAGCTCCTCTTCACTCTGAAACAGAAAGTATTGATTTAATCAAAGCCAGATCCTGCTAACTTCAAAGCGAGACATGAAGTAAACAGTGCTTTCAAACCCATTGCCGGTTCACAGAAAAAGAGAATATGAAAGGCTTTTCCATTCCAGTTATCTATTTATAATCTAAATGAGATCAACTGCCGTCTGCATTCACAATTTGCATTGATCTGTCACATCAAAACCTTATGACAAGAATAATCATCTCATTGCCACATTCCTTACAAAAACACATTTTACATAACTAACTTAAACATGTGTATGTTGTTCAGAAGTCAACTTTAAAAATGATTTCCAACACATTTTTTAAACTTACAACTGCATTATGACTACAATTCTTCATCGTAGGTTAACCGCTCGTCCTCGTACAAGCGGTGAGCTAAATCACAAAAGAGTGAAATTACTTTAATATATGTGCCAGCGTGAACTAACGTTGCCCTGACTTCAACCACACAGATTTAAAAAAATACCTTCGGGAAAAGCGAGAAACTGATGAGTTAATTTTTGCGATCAATGGTAATCTTGGCATACTACTGTTGCAGAAATTTTATTTAGAGTAAGATTCCAAAGTCACGCTAGTGAAAAAGTAAATCAAGGGAGGGTGTCTGGGAGACTAATACAACTTGAAAATTCGACCCAAAAGCATGTAAATATACAATTAACTAATCGTATGCATTTGTTCGTGAAACCAATGTTGCGCTGATCAGCTAATTGTTGTTAAATGAAGTTGAACAAGAAAACATATCACATGGAAAAAGAAAAATCATGAAATTTACTGTTGCATTCACTTGAACACAGTTTCTTAAGTGGTTGTTGCGTTGGAGTACAAATACCATCTAAATAAAATCATATTGTCTTAAGTTAGCGGCGTAGTGTAAAAATGATCCAAACTGCATAACGTACCATTTTAAAACAAATCCAAGGCGAAAGCAAAAATGGTAAGAAGAACGCTCATGAAATACATCCAAATTCGAAAGCAATGATATTCCGACAAAATGATGAGACATCGGCAGTTGACAACATAGGCTGCAACACCACATGTG
The DNA here is from genome assembly GCA_036024795.1 of Galaxias rostratus. NCBI lineage: Eukaryota > Metazoa > Chordata > Actinopteri > Galaxiiformes > Galaxiidae > Galaxias > Galaxias rostratus. The sequence goes on along the minus strand of JAVQJS010110772.1, from coordinate 3,995 downwards.
TTCTTGTTGCAAAATGAATAGTGCGAGCCAGTGTACCCTGTCCCATTCAACAACTGGCCCCAAAGTAGGCAGGCAATGTTCCTGTAGATCAGAGGGGGTGTCAAAAATTCAAGTAGGAGGGGGCGGAGGGCCTTGCCAAAGAATAGGCTACATCCCACTTTTTTTCCAGGCTAAGAACTCGATCAGAACAATAACAGTTTATGACATTATTTGCTAAAAATGAAAACATAGACACCAACGATGACATCTTATTAATTTTAACAAGTTTTCGAAAATAACCAATACTTTCTGTTAACAAAACAATAGCAACACTTTAAGGGTGGGTGGGGGGTGGGTTATGGTTCAACATTCTTTTAACTTACTATCGATGCAAACAAGCAGGCTATGCACAATAAACAAGGCTATACAACGTTTTATAATCATAAACGTAGGCGAAAGTATTCCAGCTATGTTTTAAATCGCCGGTGTTGGTTTCAGCACTGATGTTTATCATATACAAAAGGGGGAATTTCATTGTAGTACAGAAAAAGAGAAACGCTTCCCCATCCCCAGGTACTATTTCAAGTAGTCATTCCAGGCGGCAGACCTCCTCAGGCTATTTCAAAACGAACTGGGTTGAGGGTTTAACTGCGGACTTCAAAGTAAAGAACTGCTGGCCTGGTCCCGGAAGATACATACAAAATATCTACTCATCTTTACGAAAAGGAAATGGTTTGAGTTGCTACGACGCTTAGTGTGCATTGACCATTTCGCTTAGCAAAAGAAAAAACCCTCCAAAATACACCCACAAACATTTCTCGGCAATAATTATAAAGACGTATTCCTTTTTTGATGTTGTTGCAAAATCAAGTTTTTAATGTATTGTTAGGACCTTATCAAAGACTGGCAATCTCGAGCCAACTCCCCGAGGCTTTGGAACGTCAGAAGTAAGTGATCTACCGCCCCAATAGCATTATCCCTGCAATTCTTTCTTGCTACATAAAGTTTAAAGAGAAATGCCACATATGTTGCTCTCTTCTATTTTAACCACCAAGCTTCTTAAGGTTGTAACGACATTCTAGTCAGACTAAATCAACCTGTTCATTTGTTACATTAAGTTAAAAAAAAATAAAAGCCTTACATCACAGTCAATCATTCAAGAGGGATTTTACAAGGACTTCCATATATCCGGCGGAACTCTTTAAGTAAAACATAAGCAGTGTACTGACTACAAGAAGGATCGGTGTGTAACTCATCAGCAATATTATATAAACACCCAAAATTTGCAAAATTGCAAAAATGATTAACTTAAATTATACAGTGAAGAAGTTTAGTGTTCAAAAAGGTTCTCTTGGCTTTTAATTCACATGACTTGCCTAATGTCATTGTGGCTGAATCTTATAGAGAGGGTTAGACAGTGATCCAATGCCATGGTACTTCAAAGGCTATATTGTCCCTTTGATGTTGGAAATCAACTTTAACCGAGAAATATAATTATATAACAGAATTCAAACTCACAAAACTTGTGAAATAGTTTAGGAAAAGAGACCTGCTACACAACCTCTTAACGTCACCAGAGCAGAGCATGTTAGTTTATATACGTACAAACGATTTGGCGTGCTGAAATGTGGGTTAATTGTTTTGATGAGTGAAAGGTCGTCTTTGCCAACACATGCAGTGTTTCTTTATCAGGCATGCATACACATTTTAACCTTTGGTGACAAAAAGCCTCTAATGTTTTTGGGGTATAGTATTTGAGGCCTGTTGATTACAATAACAATCACTCCCTATAATATGTTGCACCGGGTCTATTTTACAATTGCTATGTACCAAATGCCTCACAATTTGTATTTCACCATAAGTTCAGTAGTATACTACGTTATCACACATTCTCAGAATAACAGGCCCATACGGTGTGGTAAATACTGTGGTCTGTGAGAACGTTTGGAGGTCATCTACAGCCACTGTTTATGTGGCAGAGCTCTCTAAAACAAACATGGCTGCCGCAAATCCAAACAATCCTGGCACAAAATGCACAAAGGTTTCCAATGCTTCAGAATGGGAAGTGCCCATTGTCTGTGCAACGAAACACTAAATCGGGTCATTGGGAAAAACTGATGTGAAGTCAGTCCCGTAGAAGTGTTGATCGAAATTTCCTAAATGAATTATGTGACCATATTGTAATCAGACCATGGCTTCTCTAAAGACGTTTTAAATGCACAGTCGTGATAAAGACTTATTTAACTAACTTTTAAAGTGGATGATTTCTCCTTTCTGTGAAATGTTTGGCATGCGGGATAAGATGTTAACTTCAGTCAAATTAAATTTAACTGTACATATCTCCTTCACTAAACCAAATGTAATACTGTCCAGAGACTGCTTATCCATTTTTATGCTTGCATGACAAAAGCTGTCTGTACTTTCTTCGTTGAAGTTGAATTTGTGAAATTTATTTTGATAAGGAAGTTTTACTATTTAAACCAAAGTCCTAAAACCCCCCCAAAACTAATACATCATGACAACAAAACATCATCAGAACTCTTAATCCACTGTATAGAATAGTCAAAAAGTGAAAAAGCGTAGTTATTCTAGGGTAAAACCATTTTGACACACATTAACTAAACATTGGTAAACAAATATTGTAAAAACATTTATTCGAGAATATGTCGCAAATATGTTGCTTACAACACTGGATCCATACTGACTTTTCAATTTAGCACTGGCAAGGAATAAGGATGCTATAAAGTAGACCTAGAGTGGTCCTTTTGATGTTGACCCTTCCCTGGCCCCTCTGTGGGGGCCCTAACCATTTCACAGGGAGATCCAAAAGCTTTAAAGGCACAATACAGGATGAGGGTGCCACCGCCTTGCTATGAGGTTCCAATAAAAGGAGGTGACCTGTAGTCTAATTAAGGGTTCGCGCTAGCAAACAAATTGAAGGCATCTGCTGTATCACTTCTGACTGGGAATAAGGGTCTTCTTTAATTAAGACTTGCATTAACCACCATGGGGAACATGCCCATGTTTAACCGACATATGAGTAGATGTTGGGACTGTGGAGAGGTGGCAAGGGCATGAGCATCAACAGACAAACAGTGCGTGCGGCTTTATGAGGAACAATTCCTGCATCCTTGATACCATTAGTTTGTCTCATGCTACACGCAAAAAGCATTGAAACATATTTGGTGAGACTCCGGAGGCCGACTTTCCTTCTTCTGCCTCTACGTATTTAAAACAAAGAAAAACTTTATGCACAACCCAGTTTCACCACCATACTTCTGACTTTTAAACAACAGATACACACACACACACACACACACACACACACACACATATACACACACACATACATAAATAGCACAGGGAAATGAAAGAGAGGGTGGATAATTGCAAATAACCCAATATTGGGAGTTCAAAGGCTGTGGTGGGTTTGAGTGATAATTTGGGCTGAAGCATCCCCATAAACACTAATAAAATTAAGTGCATCGGAGGCAAGGGGCGTGGCCAGGCTTGTCTTTGAACAGACCCTGTGATCAGTTCCCCTTCTCAATTAGCGTATTGTCCACTTCTCCTTTCAGTTGTGTGTGTGTGTGTGTGTGTGAGAGAGAGAGTATGTGTGTGTGTGTGTGTGTGTGTGTGTGGGGAGGGGAGGGGGGGTCCACTTTCCCCCATAGCTTCCCTTTGAAGTGATTATCCCTTTATCTCAAGCCTGAGCGAAGAATATCTGGGGACAATGGAAAATTAAAGCCCATATGGAGAGCAGCGTGAATGTCTGTTGATATAGGCTCACAAGAGTGAACCAGAGTAAAAGAGACGGATTTAGAAACTAGAAAGAAGGCGCAATCAACAGTCTTTTAGCACTCATAGTTTTTTTTGTCATTTTGGAAGGGGTTGATTTTGTTGGGTGTGTCAATGCCAATCAGAAATAAGTAAGTTTAATCTTGTGTCTGAGTTTAAGTGTGTGTGCGTGTGTGTGTGTGTGTTTGTGTGTGTGCGCGTGTTTGCATTTGTGTGTG
>JAVQJS010110761.1:0-16708 GCA_036024795.1 Galaxias rostratus | reverse complement strand
GTCCCCCCAATGAATGAGCGCAATTTTGCAAGCTGTTCAACAGAATAGGACATTGATTGAGTATTGACTATAAAAGTAAGAGATTAAACAGTCTTTTCTTCCGAGTTGTTGTAGGTTTGGTAAACGATTATGAAAAAAGACAAATTAATCCGTTGTCAAATGTTTAAAAAGGGTGCAATTATTCATTGTATAGCCTGTCTAGTAGCCAATGCAGCTTTTCCTAGTTTCATAGCCAAGACAGAAAGCGTCACCTACTCATTTACATAATGAAGAAGAAATGCATACAGAAATGTCAGAAGGAAATGTAAAAAAAATTGGTTTAAAAGAAAGTAGTACCAGTGTAAAAAAGTTAATTCGACGAACGTAGCAGGGGAAATACAAAGCAAATGTAAAAGAAAATGCAAAAAGCATAAAGTAAATGTAGACAGGAAAATATGTGGGGGATTTAATACAAAGGAAATACAATCCATGGCATTTCATTTATTTTTGAGTAATTTATTTATACATGAATTTAAAATTGTGTCAGCTTTGATCCTCCAAACAAAGGTGATGCTCATTATCTGCTATTTTACGAAGAGACTAAATATCTTTATGCCAGTTTCCATACGTGGAATTAGTTACTTCGACTACGGAAGATTTAATTAAGAGATCTACAAACATTGGTGTGAGACCTCAGACATTGTAACAGACGCTCTTATTTGCCCCCGAGGATCTGGATAAAAAAACAACACAAGTCACTGTGTGGATCATTGTCCCATACTGAAAGAACTGAATAGGATAGAATAGAATAGATTAGAATTGTAGGCAGAACAGATGTAGAGGATAGCTTTAAAAGATGAACTAATTATAATGTATCTGTACAATTAAATATTCAAGGGAGGGTATGATATCAATGTTGGTAGAATTGTTTTTCCATGGTGTATTATTGGCAATGGGGAAGGGTATTTATTAAACATCGTGTCGTTTGTTAAAAATGCAAAATTAAGTCAATTGACTGCTAAGGCCTTTCGAGTTAATTTTCCTCCAAAAGAGGCGGATACTTAAATACACTGGAGTACCCGTATGTGGCAATATCGTGTCGCCCCCAAGACTAAACCCACCCAAACTTAAAGCATTCCTAAATCAACAGTAATTCACTCCATTATGTTTGGGTTGACATTTAAATAATCCCGTTAAAATTGTAGTTTCTACAATCATCATTACAAAATGTTCTGGATTTCTTTACTTTTTGCTAGTCTCACCATCGCACCGTTTGTGATTAAAACTTTCTTCCCATACGCATGGAAAGATGTTCTTTATCTTACAGATCTTGTGAGGATTTTGGCTACGTTTGTTGTACGAAGAAGAAAGAAGCCTTTGTTTTTTGTTTTGGATCGTTTTTTAGAACAGTGTGCTGCTCACCCTATGAGGCCTTTCATAATTTTTGAAAATGAAACTTACTCATACCGTGACACTGACATTAAGAGTAATAAAATTGCTAACGCTTTACGACCAAACACCTCTCTACAAACGGGAAATACTGCTGCACTCTTCATGGGGAATGAGCCTGCGTTTATCTTTACCTGGATCGCCCTAGCAAAGCTGGGATGCCCTGCGGCACTTCTCAATTTCAATATACGATCAAAATCTTTACTTCACTGTTTCAATTGCTGTGATGCAAAAGTGTTGATTGCCGCTGCGGGTAGGTTGTTCAAGTGTAGTCTGACTAGCATAGGTTATCCCTTGTTGATGGGGTTAGACCAAATAAAGTATTTCAAATCATTTCCATGCATTTTTGCTTCTCTTATCCTCTTTCCAGAATTAAAGGAGGCTGTGGAGGATGTCCTGCCTTCACTGAAAGAGAAAGGTGTGGCTGTGTATTTAATGACCAAGGACAGTGAAGAACCTGGAATGATGGCCTTCAATGAGAAAGTGGAACAGGCCTCAGATTCTGCCCCTCCACAAAGTCTCAGATCCAGCATCACATTTACCAGCCCTGCTGTCTACATTTACACTTCTGGCACTACAGGTACATGTGGAATGCTTAACAAAATCTTTTTCTTAAGGGAAGCTGAAACTAAAGGTGAGCTGGCAGGCTCATGTCAGTCCACTGGTAAATATTCTTGAATGATCTGGTCAGTCTACAGTTTCGGAAGAGGGGAGCAAGTAAATAATAATACTAGAACATAAATTGATATATATCTTGAAACATGTACATACCTGGGCTTACTAAAGCATCTTTCAAACACTTTAAGTTAACACTCTTTACAGTTTTATAATAACACATTATATTTATAAATCGCTTTTCAAAACACTCAAAGACACTGAAATGGATGATGTATGAATGATTCTTGCACCAGGTCTTCCTAAAGCAGCTGTGGTCAACCAGAACAGACTTCTGGCAGCCCTGGCCATGCTCGCTTCTAACGGTGTCACCGCTCGTGATGTCATCTACCTTAATTTGCCTTTGTACCACACTGCTGGCTTTGTCATTGGCTTCATTGGCTCTATTGAGACAGGTAACACACCATTCATGTGAGACAGTTGCCATACGTAACACTAGAACTAAGTCACAGTTCTACCTCCGGAGTTATGCCGTAGGAAACCCTGACTGATATTTCCAAAATGCCATAAATTCACATTATTGATTAATTCACCGTACAATTACAATTGTTTGGTTGTTATAATTAGCATGTATGTACAACCTGCTTTGACACACTCAGATTATGATAAAGTGATACCCACATTCAGTTTTACACACATCAGTCAGAAACATATTAACTGGTTACCTTGACAAACTGATCCTGTTTACTACCCAAACCACAGACCCACAAACCCCCCCTCTTGGACTTTAAATGAAAGAGCCTTTTGTGAATGTAAACCGGTAATCTGAATACTCCCCAGCCAGCAAGACGGTTCAACACTAAGGCTTGAGTAGGCCAAAGTTCACATCACTGTTATTAGACCAATGAGGCCATGCTGTGTCTGGGATTACAGATCAAGAGATATGCAATAGAAGTATTCAAAACATTTGACTTAAGCAGTTGATAAACCATAGTGTTAATGGTAGGTCTGTGTCCACTTAATGACAAGGGCTGTTTTTAAACCTCAGAACACATACGCACAGATGAACTACGCTTCAAACTGTTCAACCAAAGTTTATCATAGAAATCAAGACATTAAATGACTTGACCATAAATAATCAGCACCAACACACCTATCGCACATCAATAAATAAAGTAAATCAGCTTTATGATATTGAACAATTGTTTTAAATGATTTTCTTTACCTATCCCTGATTCTACAGGTTCAACCATCATTCTTAGGCGGAAGTTTTCTGCCTCTCAGTTCTGGGATGAATGCAGGAAACACAACGTGACAGTCATTCAGTACATTGGGGAGGTGTTACGCTACCTCTGCAACACACAGAGGGTAAATATTGATTGGTCTACTTTATCAAGTTCAGTGGTATTAACCTGCTTATTAAAAACACATTACAGTTTCACTGAATCCAGCAAAGTGCATCAGATGCTTGACTCTTTCAGTGTACGTTTGCTGTATTAGAGGAAAAGCAGTAGGGAGTGTTTGACCCCTCATAAGAATCTAGCCCTCAACTCTGGTTTTGGAAGCTGTGTGATTCCCTCTCTAACATGTTTCCAAGGCTAGTGTAAGCCGAATCCTTTGAGAGCCGCATGCTCTTTTACTCAGAACAGCTGCAAGGACCACATGATTTGACCAGCCTTTACCATGTTGCCATTCAGGAACCTCTACTCCCTGACACTCAATCTGCCCCTGTTCTGAAATAGAAAGATTTCAATCTTGTCTATCAGGTTTCCGTTATCAATCATGCTTTACCGTATTTATCATTCTCTAACTTCAAATTGAACAATAATGCCAATGAGAACATTGATTAGATACTTTATTCTTCACAAAAAATAGACATTCCGTTATTAGATCTCATAAATCAATTTGTTTTAATGGACTTGTGGGTTAGATTTTGGGAGTTGCAGGGTGGGGTTTGGAGTAACCTAAACATTATGTCTTTGGCCATTGCAATAGTATCCGCCTGTATCACACAGTGTTGGGTCTCATGCATCCATGTGACGTACTTCCAGAAAGAGGCATAGCGCTACCTGGATCTGGTTGACACTAAGAATAGCGTCTGGCCTTTACCTAAAAATACCATGCTACGAAACCATATACCACTGCAAAAGATTGTATTAATTTCAGCGGTAGTTCCCATTTGATTACAGTAGGTTTTAAATGACATTTCAAAGAATTATATATTTTAAAAAAAAATCTACTTATAAAGTATCTTGTAAGATTTCAAACTAAAGGTTTTATTAAATTATCATTGGAACATAATTAACTCCATGAATGTGTTTATTTTACTAAATAGTTTTATTTAAAGCTCAAAATATATTTTAAAACAATAACCTTACAATTTATATTAAAATGAACACTGTAGGATGATTAGGCAGGACGGAAGTAGGCAGATGTTTACATCCAAGAATAAATACCATGTTTGTTTATCTACATTTTACAGAAAGAAAATGACAAGGACCATAGAGTAAGACTTGCTATTGGAAATGGCGTAAGGGCAGAAATATGGAAAGAGTTTCTCTGTCGATTTGGCAATATTGAGGTCCGTGAGTTTTATGCCTCTACGGAAGGAAATGTGGGATTTGTCAACTATGCTGGAAAAATAGGAGCTATTGGGCGTGTGAATTTTTTTCATCGGGTAAGAATTGAATCATGCCATGCCTTTCTGAATGTTATTCATTTAAAAACAATTAAAATTGTTGAAATGTGTTAAGAACTGTCACACAAACAATTTATATTATTTTGTTCTTAAAATGTAATAGTTATTTTTCATCAGACTAAGATTGTGTATGATGCATTTATAATTCAATGAATCACTGAAATTTTCTTCCATGATTATATTTTTAGAAACTTTTTCCATACACCTTGATAAAATATGACACAGAGCGTGATGAACCAGTTAGAGATTCCAGTGGTCTTTGTATAGAGGCCCCAAAAGGTAAAATCCAAACTTTAAACATCATTCCATAACTACGTTATTTATAACCTTACGATTAGTTTCAAAACATATAAAAAATTTTTTGGTTCTTTTCAAAGGAGAGACAGGGCTGCTGGTATCGAAGATCACAGATATTGCACCTTTTGTTGGATATGCAAAAAATTCACATCAAACAGAGAAAAAACGACTGCGAGATGTTCTTAAAAAAGGGGATTTGTACTTCAACAGTGGAGACCTTTTAAGGATTGACAAATACAACTTCATATACTTCCAGGATCGAGTGGGTGACACATTTAGGTAGACCTATTTTTGCCCCTTAATTTCCTGCATAGCAAGGCTGCCTTGGCCGTGATTTATGTGAGTGAATGCATGCTAACAAAAGTGGCACATGTCTGTAACACAATTAAATGTTTTTACTCTTACAGGTGGAAAGGTGAGAATGTGGCCACAACTGAAGTCGCTGATATCCTCTCCTTAGTTGACTTTGTGAAAGAAGCCAATGTCTATGGAGTTCAGGTGCCAGGTAGAAATGCATTTAGATTGAGTGTGTGTTTCTTTTAGCAGTACAGTTATGAATATGGATAATTTACAGATATATTTAAATTGGACTTTTTCTTTGAAGGTAATGAAGGGCGGATAGGGATGGCTGCTATCACAATAAAGGAAGATGGACAAATGGATGGCTGTAAAATATTTGGTCATGTTTCCAGCTATTTACCTGCCTATGCTCGTCCACGCTTCATAAGGATACAGGTAACCTAAAAGTCAAAGCTAGGTTATAACAACATATAACATTTTTGCTTAGCCGGAAATGTTCGAGCGTGGTGGTCACTTTTCAAAACAATATCATTATGATACAAACACATAAACGGAAGATTTACTCACAGATTGCATGACGAATTACTGTCTTCTCATTTAATACATTACATCCAACGGTCAATATATGTATCTGCTCTAAATTATAAACTATTACAATACATATAATATGTAGATTCATGTAAGCTGATATACAATGTCCCATGTTTAAATTGTGAAACTTTGAAAGATCAAAACATGTAGACCTTCTGAGAGGTTGCCTTGTCGCTCGTTTCAAGATTGTCCAACGAGGAAGATGTCAGAACTTTATTTTTGACATTGTAGCCGTACAATTAAATTTCATCCAAGTTGGTAATTTTATTTCATACAGAAAATACATAATGCATTTAGCTGAATGATTCCGCTGTCTCTTTACTACTCCAATTACAGAAATATATTTAAAACTAAGTACTTATGGTATATTTTGTTGACTATATGATAGCCTATCAAAACAGGTATTACGTATTTAATGCCTCGATCTTAAGATTGTAAAAACATCTAAACTGTGAGGCTATGAGTTTCTTGTATGTCCTAAACTAATGTTCTTATGGTATTTCAGAATACATTTGTAATTTCAACCAATTATTCTGAAGTTGCAAGCTTTTAGATATGAATACACCATGCAAGATTTTGAACAGACAACCAGACTGTTTCGCCCCTGACAATTTAGAGTTTTGTTTCTTAACGTTTGAAAAGATCCCACAAAGTTCGGATCTTTTTTTCGGCTCAAATTTTTCTTGAAGCAATTGTGAAAAAAAAAACATATTAATAGTTTAGATTATGGGACTGTTTGTGTGAGACACATGCGTGTCTGCACACACATTTGAGCATGTTTGAATTGACAATGCATGCTTTTTTCCCTTTTGCTCAGAATGCAGTGGAGGTGACTGCAACCTTTAAGCAGATGAAGGTGAAGTTAGTGGAGGAAGGGTTTGACCCAGCTTGCGTTCAGGATCCTCTGTACATCTTGGATGAAAAAGAAAAGAGCTACGTGCACATGACGGTACAGAACTACCACTCCATACAGTCCGGGACCATGAAACTGTGAGCGGATTTGGTTCTATAACTGTGTATTTGCCTGGAGAAAACTAGCAGACTGAATTAAAACTGGTCATAAGAATAAACTGTTAAGAGGTTTGTTTGTATGAGTGCAAACTGATTGCTTTTTAGACATTTCATGAGAGTTGCAAATATAGGTCAACCAAAGTTTAGCTTATTGATTTGTTATTGATCGATTATGATGTTAAATAAAGATGTGCTACACAATATTTTCTATATTATGTTTTAATGGCATAAAAGAACAAAAGGGTGGCCTTCCAAACAAATCATACAGATTTGACCTCTCTGCTTCCAAATAATTCATATTCTTAACTGTAAGTCTTGGGTTCACATCGCTTTTAGCCGGTTACCTAAACAAATACTTAGCTTAGCCATGTGTTTCAAGTTAAATTGCTTTCATTAGCTGACTAGCCACTAGCCAAAACTAGTAGTAATATATCCTCGTCCCTTATGCAGACATTCCTTTAATTTAAACAAGACAACATTTTTGCATTGTACACATAAATAAACAGACACACTTGAGGCATTGTATTGGTATGAAACCACTGTCATCTGAATAATATATTCCCTCAGGTTATTTAGCCTTACATACTGTACATTGTTCAATTTTGAAGTAAGTATAGCTGGACCACATCTGCACCACAACTTCACAAAATGTGTAGGTGGAGTAGTTCTGGGAAAAGGCCACAAGAGGGGGATACCTATACGTGCTTTGAGGTTTACTTTCAAGTAAAAAAATGTCAGCTGACCAACGCGAGAATTGTCCTTGGCAATTGAACCCAGTTATTATGTGTGTGTGTTTGCTGTCTATCACTATCCAGAATAAGTTAGTCTGGTCTGTTTTCAGAACAGCTTGGTGGATCTTTATGTGTAAATGATACTGAAACTAATCATGATGCAAACTTTATTTACTATTTTGTCAGGCGTGGGTCTATTGTTTCTCTGTCTTTACATCAAATATCCCTATTTTTTGCAAGATTGCTTGTATATTTTAAAATTTTGGGAAGTCAGGTCTCAGAGACTCGGATTCAAGACGAAAAAGCCTTATTACTGCATTTTGGATCGTTTCTTGGATCTGGTGAGAAGCCAACCTGACAAACCATTTATCATCTTTGAGAGTGAGGTGTACACATACCTAGATGTGGACAAGCAAAGTAACAGAGTGGCCAGAGCTATAAGAGAGCACGCCAGGCTAAATGAAAATGACACTGTGGCACTATTCCTTGGAAACGAACCAAGCTTTGTGTGGATATGGCTAGGCATGGCAAAGCTGAACTGTCCTACTGCCATGCTAAATTCCAACATAAGGTCCAAATCTCTGCTTCACTGTTTTTCCTGTTGTGAGGCCAAAGTCCTCATCACAACTCCAGGTAATATAAACAGATCTATTAAGTATGTCGAAATAACGTGATGAAACAAAGTTTACATTTTTGGAGGAAATTACGTTTTTTAAAATGCTCAGGTTGAATATCTCCATCTATTTTTCAGAGTTGCAGGTTGCAGTGGAGGAAGTGTTGCCCTCCTTACTGGCACAGGGAGTTTGTGTGTTTGTCCTCAGCGAGGTCTGTGATACTAAAGGCATAAAGAGTCTCTCTGACAAGATCCAGCAGGCATCTGACCAGCCCCTGTCCCCTCAACTCAGGGAAAATATCACAGCTAGTGACCTCAAATTTTTATTCTATACCTCTGGCACAACAGGTAATCAACAAATCAAAGTTTACTTGGACCGGAATGTCGATGCTATATCTTTAATTTCAACTGAACATTTTCAAGGTTTACCTAAGGCATCGGTGTCATCTCAGGAAAGAGCCTGGATACTAGCATTCTGTCTCTCCTTTGCGGGTGTGACCTCACAGGACATCATCTACATTCCACTTCCTCTCTACCATTCATCTGGATTCCAAGTTGGTGTTACTGGGGCTATAGAGAGAGGTAAAACTGACCATCAGAACAGAATATTGTAATGATGCTCTACCCTTTTAGGTTTACATTAGTAGTATATAACAAAAAATTATTCTCTACTACTAAAGTAATCTTAAAAAGACAAAGGTTAATCTGGTTGTGTCTGAGCTGTTAAACTATATCTAACATTAACTCCCTCATTCTGAACTTTGACCTAACACAAATGGAATATTGGGTTGGACAGAATAATATTAACTTGCACAAATGGATGCATGTGGATTGAATAGAAATATCAGTGGCCTTGCCCATATAAACTTATGTGAGTAAATAGTCAATATATTGCAATTGTGTACATAAGGTTTCAATTCAGTCACTGTATATTGTAATATATATTCGATTCAATGGCTCCATGTCACAGATACAGATGATATATAAACAAACGTTTATTTTCCCAGGAATAACAATTGTGCTGAGGCGTAAATTCTCCACATCTCAGTTCTGGGATGACTGCAGAAAACATAACGTGACTGTAATTCAGTACATTGGAGAGACCATGCGTTATCTCTGCAACACACCTAAGCTAATCTAGGTTAACAAGTATTCTAAAATCAGATGTGTAAAGACAAATTATTGTAGCTACATACAGTATACTGGCAAGTAATATAGCTTTAAAGTAAATATATTGTCTACTGCATTCCACCGGTGAGAACAGAGGAGAAACGATGCCCATCATAAAGTAAGACTTGCCATTGGAAATGGCCTTCGAGCTGATATCTGGAGAATTTTCCTAGACCGCTTTGGAAACATTGTCATTAAAGAATTCTATGGTGCAAGTGATGGCAATTTTTCTCTGATGAACTATGTTGGGAAAATTGGTGCAGTGGGCAAAGTGAACTTCGTCCACAAGGTAAACAGAACTTAATTGATTTCCCCTATGCTATTGTGTACGTAGTTGATTACCTTCACAGTAGTTGCATCAGAAAATTTCACACTGTTTCATACAATTAAACAATTTTCTCTCCCTTTTGTGCCCCAGAGGATCTTTCAATACGCACTACTTCAGCATGACACTGTGAAGGATGAGCCTGTAAGAGATTCAAATGGGTTCTGCTTAAAGGTTTCTACTGGTCAGTCATATTGTGCCTTTCGGCAAAATCCATTACTCAGCACAAAATGTGTATTGGGCATATCCTACTTTAACAATTTTGTATTCTCAGAAACTATTGTAAAACACTAGTTTTGGTATTTTAACATATGGAATTAGTATAGTCGAAATGAAAAAGTTACTCTATTTTAGTCAACTAAGAGTACTTGCAGTGCAATACAGTGCGTTAATTTCAGGTGGATTACGTAGGAATATAACCTCTTACATTGTTGGAACAAGTGCCATGTTTTACAGACTAAATAACATAAAGCACAGAACTGGCAACTCACCTTGATGCTTATTATGTGTTTATTTGAAGGAGAAACAGGCCTGCTTGTGGCAAAGATCACCAATATTACTCCCTTCCTGGGGTACAAAAGAGATCCAGAGCAGACAGAGAAAAAGAAACTGAGAAATGTATTTGAAAAGGGAGATGAGTATTTCAACACTGGAGACTTGCTTCGGATTGATTGTGAGGGTTTCATCTACTTTCAAGACCGTGTTGGGGACACATTTAGGTACTTACCAAAATAATTTACAATATTAAATATCAGCCAGTTATCACAACAAAAAAATGGTGTTGAAAGTAAGTCAATTCTAGTATATAGTACATACAAGAGGCTTGTATCCTTAAATCCAACAGTATAAATTGGGTTTAACCTACCATAATCTTATTACACCAATATTTCAGATGGAAAGGGGAGAATGTGGCCACCACTGAGGTACCTGATATCCTCAGTATGATGACTTTCATTGAAGACGCCTGTGTGTACGGAGTCAAAGTGTCAGGTATGTGAGCAAGTGAGTCTTGCAGTTTTTATCACAGCAATCTTTAAAACCTATTTTTTGTGATTTTTCTTACAACAAGTTCATTACCCGAATACTAAATATGTTGAACCAATACATTTGCAAAGATTGATTAATATAATCTAGTATGCCCCATCGCTAGACGTGCCCCGTCAGGCAAACCGTGTCTGGGACCCGGCCAGAACATTATTGGGAAGGGGCCCCCATGGTAGTGACGTGTAATCTAAAAATTCATAATGATTGTGATCGTTGTCATAATTTAAGCATGAAGCAGTCACATTACAAGTGAGCGAGAGACTCAGTAGCCTACCTAAGGGTGGACTGCTTATTTATGTTTCCTGATCTCTTTTGTCGAGCCTATGCAGCCATCACGTGACAAGTGAATAAAAGACTTAGACTCAAAAATCAGTTCGAGGGGTGAACTAATCTTTTGAATAAATCACCCTGACAGATCTGAAGATCATTTTGGTGGTGAACTAATCTTTCGAACTAATCCCTTAGACAGGTGAACTACTAATATCTGTTTCCCGTCCTGTCTTTTGTTCACTTTCACGTGACTGCTAGGCGTAGCATAGAAAACTGAAATTATTGAATTGGTTCACTAATTATGATGTGATTTTTAACACTTTTAAGCCCTAGTAGCCCATTTTGACATGAAGAGATAACCACTCAGAATGTGCGACCAACTAAATCAAAATGTGTAGTTGGAAGGTAACCCATCCTAAGGGTCAGACTCAGAATTTCAGAACACCAGCTGTTCTTTTTCTCTTGCTATCAAATTCTGGTCAATTACAGGATTTCAATAAATAGTTTTTACGATATCTTAAAGAGATTTTGAGACAAATTTCAGGTCTGTGTGGTTAGTAAAGGAATGTCTATCCCCACCTTTATACATCCGTCCCTTCATCCATTATCCTCTGCTTATCCTGTGTTTGGTCGGGATGGCAGCAGGCTCAGCAGGGTATTTCAGCCGTCTTACCCCCAGCAACACTTTCTAGATCCTCCTGGAGGATCCCGAGGTCAGGCCAGACCAGATTTACAATCTTGCTAGCGTGTTCCGGGTCTATCCCGTGGTCTTCTACCTGTAGGGTGTGCCCGGAAATCCACCAAAGGGAGGCGCTAAGGCTATCCCTAAGGCTGAGCCCTGTCACTCTACGGAGGAAACACATCTCAGCCACTTGTACTCGTGATCTTATTCTTTTGGTCACTACCCAAAGCTCATGACCATAGGTGAGGGTTGGAACGTAGACCGACTGGTAAATCGCAAGTTTTGCTTTTCGGATCAGCTCCTTCTTCACCATGACGGTCCAGTACAACGCCCACATTACTGCTGATGCTGCGCCAATCTGCCTGTCAATCTCACGCTTAATTTTTCTCTCACTCGTGAATAAGAACTTGATATACTTGAATTCCATCGCTTGGGGCAGCAACTCACTCCAAACCTAGAAAGAGCACTCCACCGTTTTCTGGCAAATATCCCTGGCCTTAGACTTAGAAGACCATGATGTGTGAGTGGATAATTGGATATATCATATGTACTACCTTTACATAATCATTAATGTGATAACTTTCACAATAAAAAGTTTAACATGGAAATGTGCCCATTTTGAGGGTCCAGTTGAAGATGTAAGCTTGTGTTTTTTTCAACAGTATCAATCACTTTCTTGGCAAATTGATTTAATTCCAGTCAATACGCCAACTAGACGTTTTATTCTAACACTTTACAATGTAAATCCTTTTTTTCTGCTGTGCTCTGAAAAATCTCGGAATCATATTGCTTGGATTTTTAACCTCATAATCATCAACTGCCTCTTTTGGCCGTGAATCATTGAGTTGTTCTGCAAATGTTGGTCCCACACCAAAAAGGTACTTTCCATTAACATCAATCTTGTTGTCAATTAAATACTTAGGTAAACTAATGTAAATTGACCGATCGAGATCCATATACGATTTTCTCTAATAATTTGTTACAGTGTTCTCTCTTGCATATCCTCATAATATTGGTTAAATGTTTTTATATTTTTCATATGCTTCTATTGTTCTATATCTAATTAATTCTCTATGTAGTGTCTATATACAGTGTTTTTAAATTACAGTTCTAATAAGCATTAATGTAAGTTATGAGACCCGAAGGATTAGAGTCTAGGAGCTTCCCTGTCGATAACCAGTAACAGATACTACATCGTGCAGTTATATTGAACTGTTTCAGGCCACGAGGGGAGGATAGGTATGGCTGCAGTGACGCTGAGAGATGGAGCAGTGTTTGACTGTACGGAGGCATTCGTCCATGTGGCAAACTACCTGCCTTCTTATGCCCGACCCTACATTATAAGAATTCAGGTGATTACCAAATTCCAGTGTCAATAGTTCCCATGTTAATACTTAACCATAAGCTATAACAATGGTTTAATATGAGACAATATAGTTTACTTCTATAGTTTATTGTAGTTGATAGTTCAGTTCTAGACCAATGAGTTTTGATCTTTGAATGATGCCCCTTAACAATAACTGTTTTTCTGAGCGCCTATCATGAAAAGTATAACATATTTGTATTGGTCGAAAACAATATATTTTAACACACGCACTATGTTCGTTTGTTTTTTTTGTGTTTTTTTTTTTATTTCAGAAATCTCTCGAAATGACAGGAACATTCAAACAGATCAAGGTTAAGTTGATGGAGGAGGGCTTCAATCCAGTTAATAACCGAGACCCTTTGTTTGTGATTGATGAGCTAAACAGGACATACACACCATTAACAGTAGAGATTCATGAATCAATCCTCTCTGGGAAGATCAAGTTGTAAGATCCAAAATTGTCCAACAAATTACCAGAAAGAATTTATCCTGGGCTATTCATTAGTTTAAATTTATATCACATAGAACAAATATGTATTATATAGTAATATACTGTATATGGCCAGTCGCCGGGTGTATGGGATATATGTCCATCATAAAACCAGGCTTCCCTATGATCCCATATGTCAAACTAATTATGTTGTTTGTTTGTTTTTAAAATAAAGAGGTGTAATTGAAATAAATAATATGGTGTGAATTGTCAACATTAGGCTATATGCACGTGGAACGCAGGTTATGTTAAGATCTGAAACATATCTATTTGCAAAACTTCTATATCTTATCCAATGAATAATTCCAAACTTCACTTTCATATGGGCGGTGCCTTTGTCATCGTAGACAACAGTCGCACAAAGGCCTTTGGTTTGTAGTAAACACTAGACTCAAAGTCCAGATAGTCGCAAAGGCCAAAGTACTCAATTCAGTCAGGACGGCTTGACGGGTTCCGGTAGGTATAACCAAGAGTAAGATAACCGTTTTAAAAATGTACGCGCTTTATACAATACTTGCAGGATTATTTGCTCTGTTGTTCTTTTTGTATATTCGAAATCCTTACTTATTGGCTGATTTGCAGCATGCAATTGCATGTATCAAGGTCGGGATACGAATGGACAAATACAAACGTAGCAAACCGTTCCACAGCATGCTGGACAGATTTCTTTATCAGGTGAAAAAACATCCAAACAAACCATTAATCGTTTTTGAGAACACCTCCTATTCGTATCAGGAGTCGGACCGAAAGAGTAACAAAGTGGCATGGGCTCTATCGACGCATGCTTACTTGAAGGAAGGGGACACCGTTGCACTGTTCATGGGAAATGAACCAAGTTATGTTTGGACATGGTTGGCTCTGGCTAAATTGGGGTGTATAGCTGCTCTTTTAAACTACAATATCAGGTCAAAATCCCTACTGCATTGTTTATCCTGCTGCGATTTCAAGGCACTTGTTGCTGCTGCAGGTATGTTTATTTATTTATTTATTTATTTTTTTTTTAAATCAAATATCTAATATCTAAACTCGGTAAAGTTGGTAAAATGTATCCAGGACTATTTAATTTTTTTTGCTCCGTAGTTAACATTAACTAACCAAAGGGGTCACTATAAACTGTTTTTCATAAACCCCCAGAAGCCTGCACTCAATCATAGGCTTGCATTGTCTGCATCTCATTGGAAACATAATTATTAACTACATTAATATCTCTCACTCCCTCTCCATCTATCAGAGTTACGAGGTGCTGTGGAAGAAGTGTTGCCCGCCTTACTGGCACAGGGAGTTCGTGTGTTTGTCCTCAGTGAGGACAGTGACACTGAAGGCATAGAGAGTCTCTCTGACAAGATAGAGCAAGCCTCTGAACAGCCCCTGTCCCCTAAACTCAGGGCAAACACTAACATTAAGAGCCCCGCCGTGTACATTTACACCTCAGGAACCACAGGTATTACTCAGTTAATTTTTTGTTTATCTGAAAGCTTGACTTGACTTGCAAACCATGATATAGTTGTGTCCCAAACAGTGTTAAAAAACTGCTTTAAAAATATGCATTTGTAATTTCCACAATTTGTACAAAATAATAGTTTGATGTAACTCTTAAAACTGTCCTTATGAGCAAGTAGTTGGTCCAACAAACGTTATTTTGATAATGACAAAGGAATAAGAACTATGATAGTTCTACATAGGCTTTAAAGCAATGTCACGTTGTAAAACTACATAACACTGTTGTAAAACTACATAAGTTATTTTTTGTTTGAATTGTGTTTGAGCACAAAAGTACTACAAAATACCTGTAACGAATGGAATCACTGCAAAGCTTGGAGAGCGTTACAAATATATTGTTCCTGCATTACTTTTGCATTGAGCACCACTTGTATTGAATGCGCTATACAAGTACAGATTTTGAATGTTAGTTAAATGAGCTGTTGAATTAAATGCTTTAATCCAAAGCGACTCACAAAAGTTGTGCCTACAAAAAGATAATAGTAAAAACTACAATTCAGATACAGAAGATCTGACTGACTTAATCATCTAGATAATAGCAAAGCCGGTGCTGTATTAGACATCAGTATGATTAACTAAATCTCCACAAACCAACCACATAAGTACAATAAAAAAAAAAGAAAAATTCTGAGTGCCACCAATTACATATTATATCAAGTAGAAATTCTGAGTGAAATTTAGAAAGTTGAAGACCGGACGCTGCGTTCTGATTGAGCAGAAAGGGTTTGATGGTGATCGAAGTCAGCCCAGCCAATAGGGAGTTGCAGTGGGCTAGGCGAGAGATGACGAGGACTTGGACTATGACCTGCGCAACCTCTCTTGTAAGGAAGTATTCTTCTGATGTGGTAGAGGAGGAGTCTGCTGCAATGCGTAACTTCCCTAATGTTAGCTGAGAAGGAGAGCCGATTGTCCAGGTTGACGCCCAGGTTCTTCGCCATACTAGAAGAGGAGACCAGTGTTATCAACGGTGATGGTTAGGTCTTGGAAAGAGTTGGACGGGTTGGAGGGAAGGAGAACATTAGTTGAGTGTCATCCACCTAGCAGTGATAAGACAGTCCATGCGAATGTATGATGGAGCCCAGTGACTTTGTGTAGAGAGAAAAACAGAGGGCCCTGGACTGAACCCTGAGGGACTCTGACCGAGATGATGCATGGCTTTTAACCAACTTCTCTAGGCTACCTGGTGCTATTGGCACAGCAGGTAGGATGCAAGCATGGAGAAAGCAAACACCTAGATGCCCAGGTATGTAATGGTAAGAAGGAGAGGATGGCAGCACACAGTGTCAAACGCAGCAGAGAGGTCCCAGAAAATGAGAACAGAGGAAAGGGAATTTGCTTGCATCCAAAACTTTGAGAAGGGCCGTCTCCGTTGAGTCGCCCTCAGGCCCGATGACATTCAACTTTACATAGGCACCAAATCTATCACCTCTGTAACTCTCTCTACCCTTACTCAGTGCTTTACTGAAATAAAAACCTGGATGCAACATAACTTTCTCAAACTTAACTGTGAGAAATCTGATATTATCATCATCGGTCCAAAAAACATCGCCAAATCCATACAAGAGTTCCACCTTAAC
>JAVQJS010110757.1:0-14179 GCA_036024795.1 Galaxias rostratus | reverse complement strand
CGATGGATTGGCGATCTGTCCAGGGTGTACCCTGCCTCTCGCCCGAAGTCAGCTGGGATAGGCTCCAGCCCCCCCGTGACCCTGCATAGGATAAGCGGTTCTGATAATGGATGGATGGATTTTATGTGTAGCATGCCCAGATACTTTTACAATTGCACCCTCATGTGGGGCAAATGTAACACTTAATTCATCATGTTCATCCAATGGTGTTGCTCTATCAGTGCTTCTAAATACATTAAAAGATTGTCAACAAATAGAACACAGACACAAGTTATCTACATAAATAATTGTGACTTATTGAAATAGTTTAAGAGGTATTTGGGTAATATCTCAAAAACAGATACAGATATAGATATAAAAATTGTTTTTTGTACAATTAGTTTCGGTCCCCACTGTCTCTGACGCCTCTTTTGCAATAAATATGATGCATGTGCTCCACCTTCTGGCTGTAGCAGTACTAGCACAAATTGTGAACTGATCAATGAACTGACTGTGTAACTAAGGTTTCAAACTTTTACTATCGTTGTACTCGAATGAAAGCTTTAAGTTACGTCACTGTCAGAATATTACATTGACACAATAGACGCTCGTTGGAAGATCGAGTTATGATCACACATGTAGGAAAATAGGATGGGGTAAAGGCCCACTTACCAAACTCTGCGTTCATGTGTACCAATATTTGGAGTTCAAATACCAAACAACGCAATGTGTCCATGTCAGAAAACTGCGAAGACAATTAATGAATTTAACTTCAACGAGGCTAGTTTATCATTGATCGTTACGTTCTTAAAACGGAAGATATTTGCCCCATCACAGTGAACCTATACTGTTTAACAATACATCGGGGACCAACTTATTCCAATATTTATAAATTCATTCAGATTAAAGATCCTTTCATCTAGAAAGATCCTTTTCATCTGAAGCTCCAATAATCTTCGATGACAATTTCATCTTTTAAATAGCCACATCAAGCACTATTTTGTGTAGTTCGCTTTGGAGAAAAGCGTCTGTTAAATTAATGTAGTGTACTGTAATAATGTTTATATGTATTAAATAGTGGAGTGATTACTAATCAATTTGCTTGGTAATATACTGGAGGAGATAATTGATAAATCCATCTTAGATTTTTTTCACCTGAACAATCGTTTTTTGAAGATGTCCACAGTCTGGTGTGGCTTTAAATATTCTAGGCACCCAACCTCCAACTCGTACCATGACGTCAACAGACAAAAGCCTCCCCTGACTTTCGGTCGGAAAGTGAAGAGGGGTGCGTGTGACCGCCCGCTTGTGTCCAAGTTTTTTTTGTTTATTATCCTTCTTTTATTTTGCGTTTGTCTTTTAAAATCACCATTTAACGTGTTTTAATCATTGAAACTTTCGGGAGTGTAACCGTTTTAATAGTGTTTTGTTTTTGTTTGTAAACCACGCCTGAAGCATTCTTCGTTTAAGGGTGAACTGGGACCTAGGATGGATAAGCTAACCGACAGCTAGCCGAGCTGCTAGCTACGGATCATAAGGTCAAGACAGCACCAAGCAATTCAAATTAACTTTAGTACTCAATTACCATTCTGTTGTTTGGTTGGCTGTACATCTATTGACAATTTCTAAATTCATATAGATGTATTAGCAACGACTACCACTCTTTGAAGATATAACTTGTCAGAGGCCAGCTAACCCAGGAAGAAGAGAGCGGGTAGAAGCGTCACGATTGTGGAGGAGTTTTGCTTCGTTGTCTGTTGGCGATAACTCCCTCGCAGCATGTTATCGAACGCTCAGAGCCAGCCACTTTTCCCGAACCCACAGGGACAACAGATACCCCCGGTTCCGAACACAGGACAGTTCCTACAATTTCACGCCAAACCTAGTCTCCAAATAAAGAAGAACGCCATCATAGACGACTACAAGGTCACCAGCCAGGTGCTCGGTTTGGGCATCAACGGCAAGGTACTTGAAATATTTCAGAAGAAAAGTGGAGAAAAATACGCACTAAAGGTAAATATTTTGGCGTGGAATTAACCATTTAAACATTCTGAGAATGAATTGACTCTGTCAGGGGTTTTCTCCTGTCGTTTTCATCGTGGAGGAAAAAAATGTATAACAACTTGACAAAGGAGCGGGGACTCGTAGATTGTGTGCCAAAGTCAAAAATAAAACTGTAGTTTAGAGCCCAGTTAATGATTTGTCGGACGAGACGTAATTTACCATCTATATCTCACATGTTCATAATTTCGTCACAAGTATCCGTGATGTAGCGCAATAGTTTAAAGTAGATTGTCTGCTACCAGCCAAAGTTCACAACCTAGTGTAAATTTACAAACCTGACCCGGACAACCTATTAACGTTACAAGACAGCGTTTTCCCCTTCAAGTATTTATCTAAGGAATGTTTGAAAAGATATTTGTTAATAATAACCGTGCATGAATGAATATGCTCTGTAAATCTGATATACCGGGGTGGCAACCTGGGCTTAAAACTTTGTGTTTTTACTCCATTGTAATGTGTGTGTGTGTGTGTGTGTGTGTGTGTGTGTGTGTGTGTGTGTTGGTGACTGAGAGAGCAACACATAGAAAAGACTCAAGACATAGAAAGGGCCGACAGCAGACAGCATATTTCCAGTCTGTTGTCAGTTCGACCCGAACTATCTTTCAGTCTTAAGTAGCCCAAGTGTAACTTTGACCCAAGCACTCTAAACACACACACTGGCTCTGCTATCTCAGCTATCAACCCAACATCCAGATTATTCAAATGCGTTTGAATGGGTTTGCGTGGTTGAACGAGATGTTGACTCATGGCTGTGTCTCAGCCAGGAACTTTACATAAACATGATGATTTACTCAAATCAATGCTTGCGCTATCATGGAATCGGTCTGTTACGAGCAGACTGACCTTTGTCCAACTACTGTGTGTGTGCGTGTGTGCGTGCGTGTGTGCGTGCGTGCGCGCAGTAAGACTTTTCTCCTCTAAGCTTTAAAAAACAATTCTCAGTTCTCCATTCGTAGTGTTTCTAAAGAGGATCCGGCGGACTGAAGGGAGAACACTAACTCTCTGTGTTGCCCTGTGTAATGGATCATTTCCATCTATGACAGAAAGTAACCAATTCATGAGGGAGAAACCATGAATAGGTCAAGTAGAATGTTATTGATGACTACGAAATCTGAGTCAAAGTCTGTACACAGAGAAAACCCCACTGTCAGATCAGTCTGACAGCATAGTAAGTCCTGATTCGTCGACAAGGTTCTAACGAGTATATGTAAACATTCCTTCCATTGGACAAGATGGCTCATATGATCATAATCAGCATTTCTAAATCGGTCGTATGCAAGACACTAAAACATGACTCAGTGTTATGACTTAAGACGCAACCGTCTAGCCTTCAGTGTCTCCTAAAGGCACGTACTGTCTCCTTGGTGACCTGGCCCTTCGCTCTGACCGTCCCCTGAACCACATCCCAGACCGGAACAGTGAAATTAGTCCGCAACACCTTTGATGATCGACTGGGTCGACCCGTAATTGAAATCACTGGCACTTGTCTGCGTGATTGTTATTGACATCACCCGCTCAATACACCCCCCCCCCCCCCCCCTGCTGTGGCTGTACGTTCGAAGCAATGGGTCGGCCTGCTTCGTTCGGTGTGCAACTTTCTAGCGGGGGGACTATGGGTTACACGACCTGGGCCAGTGTGCCCTGTCAGTGAGCTCCTTCTTTCATTGGCCCTGAGGCTAGGTTGCAGTCTGGGACCGAAACTGCTGACGGGCGCCGTCATGGCTCAGGTCGTCTGTGTGAAGGACGGTTTATGTATGTGTGTGTGTGTGTGTATGTATATATATATATATATATATAAGCTGGCTGATTTAGAAACCCACGTCCGACTGCTGTTCGGAATGAGTCAGCGTACCGTCAATCCTGTTCGTTAGGGCACCCTGCCTCCATGCTGGGAACCGTGCTGCAGTCGTAGGGGTGACATCGCCCTCCGGGACACATCGCGCCAAGGTGTGTGTGTGTGTGTGTGTGTGTGTGTGTGTGTCTCACCGGCTGCCTACTTCTATTACACCTCCCCCCAGTAGGACAGGATGTGAGGTCATAGCGACATCAGCAGAGAACTAGGCAATTGATCAATTTGACAGCCAGGAGTAAGCCAGCTAGCCAGTCAATTCGCACCACAGCTGGCAGGCACCACAGCTGGCTTAAGAGCCACACAACCATCCAGGGGATCGGGGAGGCTTTGAAACACTAAGAGGGCTGTTTCTACTTGCCCCTTATTTAGCTTCGACTCAATGGCCGAGTGGTGCAACATGCACCCGGTGAACGTCCAGTCGTCCCGCTGCCATGCTCCATTCAGGGCGGGTTATTGCTCAAGGCTGAGGGGCAAGTGCTGCATGTCTGACTGATCGTGTGTGTGTGTGTGTGTGTGTGTGTGTGTGTCCCACTCATCTGTTTGACCCCCCCCCCCCCCCAGATCAGAGGTGGGACTGTAGCAGTTGCTTCCACTTTGAGCCGATTTTCAAAGAGGCTTAGAAGCTGCGAGGCATCCGCTTTGAAGCTGGCTCATTAATCCCATGTGTCTAGGTGGTAGTCCCGACAAACCCGATCGGTAGCTTCGCTGAGTCCCAACGAGCTGTTCCCGGTTCCCACTCTAACCCTGAGACGGCCGTCCTAAAATGTGTCCTCACCTGGAAGGAGGGGTTGTCATGGCTACGGGAGGTCGGCACGATTGCTTTAATCTGTCAGGACGTTGATAGAGAATTGTAAAAAGACAGAACAAAACGAATTGCCTTTAGCAGGGCCTGCCAGAGCTAGTTTGCTAGTTTGGTATTGAGGTGTTCCACCCGGCTCTTAGGTAGCTTGTTTCCCAGACTGTCATTCTGGGTCTGGATAGAGATCAATGGATTCTATTGGACCGCTCGGGGATGCGCCATGGCAACGGGAGCCATGACAGGTTGGGTGACATTCTTTAAAAGGAGAGGAAACGGGGACTTTCCCAGTCCCTCGTGTTGTGGTTTTCTCTCCCCCCCCCCCCAACATCAGGGTCCGTGGCTGGTTACCTGTAACATTTCGCTCCCTGGCTTCTGACCAGAAGGACACGTTGACCCAGAGGTCGAGAGAAAATGAACTGCTTTTGTGGCCTTCTTGAAGTTGATTGGAGGGGTCTTGCTTCCTGCTTGTGTGTGTGTGTTTGTGCGTGTGGGTGCGTGCGTCAGCCAGGCCTGCCCTTTTCTTTAATCTGTAATTGGCCGGTGTGTTTGACTGCTGCGGGGTCACAGAGTCCACAGGACTGATCAAACGCTCCGTTTGAAAACAGACAGTGAACGTGCGTTAGAGAGAGAGCCAGAGCAGACCAGGGCCACACCGACCAGAACGGACCGGACGATGGATGTAAGGAAGGAAGGAAGGAAGAGGGCGGAGGCTCTTAGCGTCTTTCCCCATCCTGTGTCTGTGTGACTTCATGGGATGGCAGCGATCGCGAATGAGTCGAAGAAATGGTGTACTACCGCGTTTGGCCAGCGGTGGTTCCCTAAGGGTTCCACTGACTCGGAAAGGCATCAGTCGAGGGCTAGCAAATCACTGAGCCATTTGACATTCAAGTGCCAGCTTAAATGCACTTTGACCTTATCTCTGAAAATGGCATTCCTCTGTGTGTGTGTGTGTGTGTGTGTGTGTGTGTGTGTGTCACATTGGCAGCACGCCTCGTACTTGCCCACAGGAATGTGTGTCTAATCTACTGTGTGGGCTGAGGGAGGTGTTGGGTGCTGCCCATGTGACAAGCACGCAGGTGTGAGAGAGATGGGCGTGTGCCTCTGACGGCCCCCCGCCCCCCAGGAATGTCCCTCTCAACCCGGCCAACCCTGGTGGTAGAACGATGGGCGCACGCTTACACACCGGCCGATCTGTGTGTGTGTGTGTGTGTGTGTGTGTGTGTGTGTGTGTGTGTGTGTGTGTGTTGTACCAGCAGTTTGGCCTTTTCGCTCTCCTGCTGGGTGTGCTGTCTCTCTCTGCTCAAAGCTTTGCTCAGGTCCACTCTGACAGCCTCACTCTCTTTCCTCGCCACCTTAGACAGTTCCTCCTGGGCTACCGCATGCTGCTTCTCTGCTCTACAGTAACATAAACACAAAACAAGCTTTCAAATGATGACACAAACACTAACACAGCCTTATGACAATTGGAAATGAAACAGTACATCCTCGAAGCATTCCACAAGGGGTCAGTAAAAACTATGGAAAAATTCCTCGAAACCACTGTCGTTTAAACACTGCCCTTCAATATAATCATCGTCCCACTCTTCAATATTCTTGGATTAAGTTGACATGTGAGTGATAGGATTAAGATCGTTAAACCAATTAGGTCAAATACAGTGAGAAACATTTGCATATGTATGCATTTTTTGTGCATCGCCTACTTTCTCTTCTTCTCCTCCTTGGTGTCGTTGGCTTCTGTAGTGGGGGGTTTTGTGCTTGTTTGGGGTCGGCCGGGCTTTGGGCTGCTCTGGGCTCGGGGGCTGGAACTGGTATTGGTACTGGGCCTGGGAGCTGCACCTGCATGGAATACAAAACAGCTGACCTTCCAAAAACCTTGGTGTGTAGCGACCAATGCCAATTGAAAACACTGACCGAGTGCACTGTAGAGCCATTTCTAAATTATTATAGGTTGGTATGGTGCAACAAGACAGGACGGTTCAGGATCCATTTCAGTGCTAAATATA
Organism: Galaxias rostratus; assembly: GCA_036024795.1. Lineage (NCBI taxonomy): Eukaryota > Metazoa > Chordata > Actinopteri > Galaxiiformes > Galaxiidae > Galaxias > Galaxias rostratus. The sequence continues at coordinate 7,482 of JAVQJS010110757.1, read as the reverse complement.
TTATCTGTGTTACAAGTCCTAATGCCTTGTGTTAGTCTAGATTAGAAATTATTATGAAGACAGCAACCTGAGTCTTTTGGAGGGCTGGGAGGTGGCGTTGGGGGTTTGTGTACTGGTGCAATGTTGGCTACTCCTTTCATCCTCTGGAGAACATCTTCTGTGAGCTAAAAACAGACAAAGCAAATACGCCACAACTACCTATTTAAGAGACAGCAAAAGCACAAGCAGGCTGTTGAACAGCTGTAATTAAGAAACCTAGCTTGATAAGCTAGATCACTGAGGCTAAACTGCCTGAACCTATTACTTAGTTACTACCCGTCCTAGTTAACGTTAGCTAGCCAATACAGCACGATGACATGTATGTGTGGTCATTTCATGTCTGATGCCAAGTCACCGCGCCCAGTTCATGCGAGGACGAGGTGACCCAAGTCTAAAGTTGTGTATAGGTCATCCGAACCGACTCTAAGCACACCACAGAGTATCTACATTTCCAACTTCAAATACAACTATATACATCTATGCTGTCGGTTGTTAAGGCTAGCTATAAAAATGAATTAATTCGAAGTTGATATCTGATATAGCAAAGAATAAATAACGCTGGCTTGCTAGCTAACGTTAGCAAGTTAGCTAGCTCTCTAATACCAGGATTATAACTGATGTTAGCGATGGATAGCTACAAAGCTAACTGACTAAATAGACTTAGCCACCTTAACTCCTCGAAGAATCCGGACCCTATCCTCTTCATCCACACCAAACGAGACTTTCCTTGTAGAACTCTCCCCGGATCCCATCTCTAACGATATAGGTATGAAGAGAGGTAAAAGTGATGAGTTACTGCAGGATGAGAGTCAGTCAGAGCTGCAATCTCTTCTCTTGACAGCTGAATTCGCGTTGCCAGATCGCACTGACATTACCAGTTGGGCAAATAATATAAAATGCCTGGATAAGGAAAATAACAAGGATTTAACGATATAGTTATGTGTTTCCTTTACATTTCATGGGTTTTACTGAAAGGCTAACATATGTTACGACGGTAATATTCAATAGTGTCTCAGATTCAAATGTATCAAATGCATCCCTGTTTATTCCCCTTTACGAGATTTGGCAAAGCACGTGTCACTTAACCTGGCAACCCGCACGAATAATAGGAGGCAAGACAAATGGGAAATGTTAGGTGAGAGTCTGCCAATATGCTGTTGTAATTTCAATGGGGAAAGTCGGGGATTGCTAACAATGGGACACAATTTCACATATGGATGTGCTTTATTTAGTTAACCAATTAAATCAACACCAGAAGTTTAATTGCATTACAATGCATAGCACCGCTTTGTCCCTGAAATCAAGATCAATTGTTTATGGTACCACAACATATTCAGTACAATGATTAAAGACAGTGCACATAGTTGGTATAATCATAAACAATAATACAAATACTATTGGAAAGGATTTACTGTATTGTTTTGTGCATGCAAGTACTTTAAAAGTTGTTTTTAATTTACAATTAGTTCACACCCATTTGTGACTTCTAGATCCAGATAGCAACAACACAAAGTAGTGTTGTCATTGTACATAGAGATTATCAAATTCTAAAGACCTTATCTAACTGTTTTTGTTTTGTCCTTAAAATTGGTAGAAATGTATTTACAATATTTCCTTATGTCTGTGTCCCTGGGATGTCTGTATTAAGCAAAAAAGTACAATGTGCTGTTGGAGACACTGCTGACCAAGTGAAACACCAGAGATAGTGTTGCTGTGACTGGGTGTGTACAGTCACATGTCACTCTGCAGAATGATCCAGGACTCTTGGGATGTGGAGTGGATACAGAAGGCAGGGTATACAGGCTCGCTGAACACACACTTAAAGGTGTGCAGATGTTCCCGAATCCCTTTGACGCTGTGGAACGCCAGTGTTCCTTGCTCGTAGTCCAACGCCACCTCCACCCTCCATGGCGGATTTTGGGTCTGCGCCAAGGAAGTGTTTGCTGCGGCGTGGGACGCCGTCAGCTTCTTGTTTTTCCACTGGAGTCGCCATGACGCCGCGTTGTTGCCCAGGCGGCTGTGGTCGCCGCGGCGCGGTATGCTCCTGTAACACAGTCCCACCGACCACATGGTCTGCTCCCCCATCTCCACCACCCACACGTGCTCTCCCTCCGTGTAGCCCTGGGAGCAGAGGACCTGGGGTGCGCTCGTAAAGCGGTCCGGGTGCTCCCCGTAGGGCTGCTTGACGAAGCTGTGCTTGACTTTCCGCAGGTCGCTGGAGAGCTTCAAGTTGGGATGGGCCGTGGAGAGGCTGAAGGTCAGGTCCAGTGGGTGGAGGAGGACATGGAGGGACTCCAGGAGAAGAGTCATCTGGCAACTGAAGTCCTGGATGCGAAGGTCTGTCTGGAGCCTCTTGGTGTTGAGAGAGCCGGAGGAGGAAGGGAGCCGAGGAGCCGAGCCCTTTGTCACTTCTTTCAGCTTTGGCTCAAGCAACAGGCACCTAAGAAGAAACCACAATTACAATTAATCACAATCATTTTGGCCCTAAATAACCCCCAAATCAGGACTCTCTGACATCATTACTCTCTCTTGCTGAAATTAAAATCATAAAATCAAAAACAGGTGTCAAAGAGTACTCACAAGTTGTCTTCTTTTGTTGGAGAACGTGACATACTTTCACATAATGCATCCCTATACTCTTCTTGTAGAATGAGTTGCTCTGTAGAATTTGGTCCACTACCTAGTACAGATTCCACACAAACAGAGACTCTGTCTCTACTACTACTATCTACTAATACTATAAACTAGATCATGTTTAGCCACCTTTCTAGGATTGTACTGTGCCTGAAATGTGTAATCTACAGCGCTATTTGTAAATAGCTTCCCAAACTAAACTCCTCTAACTTTTTACAGAGTAAGACTTCCATCCGGTTTTGTCAGCCAATACACTCAAGCAATGAACTTCACTTCGAACAGCTGTCTGCTAATAAAATACTAGTGTCATTGCCTCCTATTTATTGTGTTTCCTTTTTCATTTAATTTAATTGAATGGATTTACTCATCTCACACATGTTTGTTTTCTACCATTACTGTTTGTTGTTGACTATCTGCAGATGGGTGTGAGTGTGTGTGTGTGTGTGTGTGTGTGTGTGTGTGTGCGCGCGTGCCTTTGTTTGTGTGTTGATGTGTGAACACGCTAACTTGTGTGTGTATGTTTTCTGAGAACGTGTGTGCAAGGTGGGGGCGACATTGTTCAAATGTGTCGTTGTTAGTGGGGTGTCTTCAGCAGATCCTCCACTCAAGCCTTCTTTTTGGGTACTCCAGGTGGAGTTTCACCTAGCTAATGGCTTCTATAAAGCACTGTAACGCACTATTGCCATTGGATATGATAGGTCACCTGTGTATGAAAAGACACTTGTCAGTCTCCGTGAGGGTCTGTGTAGCACTCTCCTGGGTCTCCAGTAACTCCTGCTGCTGCTCGCGCAGTTGAGACACACCCTTTTGCCAGCTCTGACTACGCTGGTCTTGCTCCTCAGCCAACAGCATAATCAAACGCTCCCGGAACCTAAGTGACGGAAAGAAAAGACATTAGGCTTTATGCACAAGCGTTGTCCGGGATGAACATAGAATGCATACGCAGACCAGTCGTCGATGGTATCATAGCGGCCATACCTGTATATGTGGGCGGGTGAGTGTGTCTGTGTTACCTGATGACAAAATCTGCCATTTTGTCCATCACTGACACTGCTCTGTTAGCCAAGTTGTCTCTTTCTGTCTCAGAGGCGCCCTGGCCCTCTGCTGCCCTCTGCAGGAGAATCTCTATCACTCGCAGTCTGTTCGACACCACCTATGCCAGAACAGTCAATAACTCTTTTATGTACTTTTATTGTGAAAGTTATAATTATTTAAAGCTACATACCCCTTAATAGTTCTATAACAGTAATGTTTAAAAGAAGATTCACTACAACTACAATATTTTTGTTAAAATGCTATTTTAGATGTTAAAAAAAATTGGATAAGGATATTTTAGCCTGGCTCCATGTATTCTACAACCAATGTTAACTACATGCACCATAGCAATAGTAAACATTTTACAACCTTTTCCGACGAACATTTTTCAATAGAAATGTATATTATTTTTGTGTTCAACAGTTGTTTTCTTAACTAAATGTGTTGATTTAGCTTCAGACCTTAGACGTGAGATCCACTCGATATGTTTTAAGAACACACAACAAAGTTAAATCCAGCACTAGCAATACTGTAGACAGAGTTTTGAGTCTAATACCGATGTGTTTTGACTGAACCCCCCTCCCCCCTCCCAGATTTTTCCTCTGCGTGTTGAAACACATCGTGTATGCAACGTGAGCTCGACAAAGACAGATGCGGCTTCACGTCTGCGGACCTTCTGTTGGCTCTCCAGCGCCCGCCGCATGTCCTGCTCTGCCACGTCGAACTTCAGCACGTCGTGGCCCTGGTGAGAGCCCTCGATGAAGCACGATGCACACAGGGACGTCGAGTCGCTGGCGCAAAAGAACTCCATGGGGCGTCCGTGGGTGTCGCAGCCCCTCCAGCCCAGCCCGGCCTGGGGCTCCACCAGGGCGTGGCTCTTGAACGACGCCCTCTCGGCGTGCCGCTGGAGGTGGCGGGCGCACAGCGAAGCCTCGCATCTCAGGCACGTCTTCACGGCCAGCGCCACCCCGTCCAGACACTGGTCACAGAGGACCTGCAGGGGCTGCGGCTGCTGCCACTCCGTCGCGGGCTTCTCGTCCGGTGACGGGGCAGTGGGCCGGTAGCGCCCCGTGATGCTACAGAGCTGGAAATGCTTCTGAAAGCTGTCCATGCCCTGGTGCTCCCCCATCCCGGCACTTACGGTAGCTCCGCAGCTTTCACTGTCCCCTGCGCTGTGCTCCCTTAGGGTCCAGGAGGTGGATGTGGCCGCCGGGTCAGAGATGAGCGGCAGGCAGAGAGAACGGCTTAGCTCCTGGGCTAGAAGTGGCTCAGGCTCAGACCCAGAGAAAAGGCTCCGTTCCAAGGTCTCAAAGTCTGGCTATGATGCTTCTCTCTTTGCGTCGCGTTCCGCTCCTCTTAACTTGCCCCTGCAAGTGACACTGACAAAAGCAAGGACAGCTCGTCCTGTCAGCAGATTTGAACAGCCTTTACCGGTAAGAAGGGTGGAATTGTGAGCCATGCAGCATTCCAGCGGGCAGCCGAGCAGATCATTGGGCAAAAACGTTCACATTGTCAGATGATGAGGTACTCCGCCGGACAGACGGGTTCAAAATCATGTTTGTTCTCCGATGTTCAGAATCCTCACAAGGTATTGCTGTGGGGCAAATAAACGAATGAGACAGGCCTGCCTGATGCAATGAGAGTTGACAGCCGAGTTTCAGGAATGAACGAGGGCTGTCTAGATTAGAATATGTGTGAAATGTGAGTCGGGTGCTGGTAACAGTCAGACACTGGCACTATCAAAACTTGCGTGTTGTCATTACCATGTCCTGAGAAACCAGTTTCTCTGGGATCCTGGTGGAGGCATGATCTTATTGTGGATATGTGGTGTGTCAGAGTTATGTAATATGCTGCGAAGTAAGATTAACTTTTTACGTTCAAGCTTTAAGAATAAGACCGTAATTAATTATTGTAATAATTGTATTTTACTCCAGGTTTTTCTGGATGGTTGTGCTTTTCAGTCAATAATGATAAGAATGGTCTTTATTGGAGATCTTTAATGTCCAACCAGAGAAAATGAAACTTAGAAAGTCCACATGTTTGACCAGTAAAGCAACTGTTGTCTTCTTTGACAAAACAAAGGGATTTTATTGAAGACAGCTTCAGAAAAAGTTTACAAATAGACGCCAAACTTGAAGACGTTCTATATATAGACCAAAGCACATTTCTATGCAGATGACGCTATTCTTATTCTCCATGGAACAGACAATGCCTAACCTAACAATCGCTTTTAACTGTGTACTTACAAAAGAAGGTGAGGATCAAACTTGGAGCTATAGAATATGGACTTACTTTTCACTTGAAAATAGAGAGTCAACTGTGAAATCTATTCTCTTGTTAGTCCTGGATTAATTGAAATTAGAGTAGTTTGTTTTTAGTTGAGCAATTTAAACTTTTATTGGAGGATTTGAGAGCTGAAGAGTGTTCTTGATTTGTTTGAAACTTAATTGTTGTTTTGTAAATGTTATATTGTCCATCCATCCATTATCCATCCCGCTTGTTTTGTTTAATTTTTACTTATTTTTCCTTTTATTTTATTTATTCCTGAAATGTATATATTCTACCTTTCACCAGTCTCAGTCGGTTAACCCTGTATAAAGAAAATAAATTACAATAATATATTGACAAGAATATCGCTGTCAAACTTTACTTAGGAATATTCAATTAAACCACTTATTTCAAAACTTCAATGAACAGAGACTAGTATTTTATGTTATCACCAGTATTGATGACACATGATACAAGAAGACGTATTTATTTCGTCAGTGTTTTCCCATCTTGCCTGTGCCACTTACCGTCATGTTAAAGTGAGGCCTGTTTGACCCCAATCAAGGTCGCCAACCCTATCACCTCTGCCCTTGTTGCCCCTTGTACTCAGACATTACCTAAGATACACACACACACACACACACACACACACACACACACACACACACACACACATACACATACACACACACGCACACAAGAACACGCAAGGTTACCCCCTCTCAGGCATAGCCAAACATTTGGTATGCCACCCCCTCCCCCCAATAACTGCCCACAGGAAGTGAGTCTTCTGTGGAGGAAATAGAGGCCAGATGTTGGGGTGTCCCACTGCTTTGTTGGCAGTATGTTGTTGCTATGGGGATATTGTGTCATTTTGTCAAGGATATTAGTGTTTAACCATATCAGTAATATTCAAAGCCAGTGTTAATTTGTTTATTGATGGCTTAAAAAAACGTTTTAGGGGGGTATTTCACGCTAAAACATGAAAAAGATATATATATATATTTGACCAAAACTGTTGTGTGTGTGTGTGGGAGGGGGGATCTTTATTGTTATTACAAATGTTTTCAAAGATATTGATGTTCCCTTTTAGGAAAAAAGCTAAAAGTTCAATTGTTTTGTTTGTTGTTTCTTTGATGCGCAATACATTGTGTGTAGAGACTGGACAGGTCCTTGCTGAGTCATAGTTTTTGCGACTAACTGTCAGGAATTCATGGATCAAAGGGGTTGGACACCAGTGATTGTTAATGGCTTGTGGTGAACTTCATTGTGGAACCTGACTTCACAAGCTCTTGTTTCTCTGATTGGATGTGCAGAGGAGAAGACTGAGGTCATTGCCATAGAGCACCAACCCAACATTCCATGGACATGTGCCATATTTGAAAATTCGAATGATCACACCCACAAAAACGCCTAAAGACACATTGGCCCTGTATGTGTGTGTGTGTGTGTGTGTGTGTGTGTGTGTGTGTGTGTGTGTGTGTGTGTGTGTGTGTGTGTGAATAT
>JAVQJS010110731.1:0-11264 GCA_036024795.1 Galaxias rostratus | reverse complement strand
TGGGACGGGCGATGGGTTCCGGGTTTACCGTGCCTCGCGCCAAAAGTACGGTGGTCTCGGCCCCCGCCCCCCCCCCCCCCCCCCCCGTGACCCTGCATAGGATACGCGGTTCTGATAATGGATGGATTCTGTAATACATTTATTTATTTTATAGTAAAGCCCCCCCCGTCTATCTTCAAAGCGTTTAAAGAATTTAACCCGACATTTTCAGTGAAACAATTATAAAATCCATACTCACGATTCTTATTTGTACAACTGATATCTTTGCCCTTAAATTATTCATTTATTGATATTTATTGATATTCATTTATGTATATATCATAAAATAGCATAGAAAAATACCATCACCATAAAATATATGAAGACGTGGATGGAAAATGTATACAAAAGTTTATGTATTAGACACCATTGAAATAAACACATTATACATTTTTCACAGTTAATATCTTTTAGACCTCTTCATCTATTACATAACAGCTTGAACAGTCTTCACATTGGCCATATTAATAATCACACATTAATTGTGGCTACACTTTAATGTTAATTAAATATATATAAATAAATAAATTCATGCATTTCATTCTTAGACAATCTCATGAAAAAAATAAATTAACAACCCATGCTGCCATTGTACCACATGTCTGTGAGAATTTAGTTTTTACCCAAAACAACAAAATGATATAGCTCATTGCTTATCTAGAAACCTTGCAAGTCCAATCAATTGCATAGGAGCTTTATAAGGACAAAAGGGTGGGAGAATCAAGAAAAATTTTCTGCATCTCTGATTTCACAAGGCCTCCTTTGAAACCTTCACAATTGTCTGCTATGTCAATTTCTGAGTAATTAAAAGAAAATGCAGTACAATAGTTGCTTGATTCAGGGCTGGAAGACAAGACTTGGGTGCCGATATCATTTGCAACACATTTGTAAAGAGTGTCCCAGTCTGAGAGACAGAACGGGCCACCAAGGTCAATATCAGGGACCGACGGCGCCGTGTCAGGGGCTACTGCTATCTCCAAGCTTGGGCCCAATTCATCAAGTTCAAGCCTTTTTAAACCTTCCATTGACTCTTCTTTCACAGCAGGGCAAAAAAGAATGTTGGAATTCCCTTGGATTGCAGAAGCAGATATATTGGGAGGGACATCTATGTCCTGGACTATGGAACTCTCTGTAGTAGTGTTTCCCTCGATGATTTGGGTATTCTCTATTACAGAGAGATACTGTAGGGAGTCATGTCGCAGGTAAGCAATGTCATCGTCGTCTTCAGGTTGTTTACAAGTTGACTTGCGGGAGGCTAAGATTTCTTCAAGCTTTTCTTTCTCGCTCAGTAGACTGGCTATCTCAGTCTGCAGAGCTGCCTTGTTCTCTTCAAGTTCTTCAGTTTCCTGAAAGGAGACCCAAGATATATGTTAAAATATTTTCTTGACAAACAGCTGAAGAAATAAACGTATCACATTCATTCTAAAAACTATTTTATTTGAATTGCAGATTAAAAAGTACATCAAGTGTGCATCAAACATTTGTTGCCTTAGTCCCTGTATGCATAAGATTATTTAGGAATAAGGGAACCATTGAGGGGGCAATGGAAGCTACTTGCCGCTTGCAATGTGTCTGTGAGATCCCGCCGTCTATTACGACACTTAGCTGCAGCTATTTTATTTCTTTCTCTTTTGATCTTCCTTCTCTCCTCCTCTGCTACTGGGGCCTTTATAACAAATAACAAAAGAAAAATATTAAGGAACAGTCTTTCCAGTTAGTGTCTCAGAAAAAATAAGATATTAATTAAATAAAGGATGATATATAACTAAATGATGCTGAGCAATAATCTTACTTGGTCTTTCGGTCCTTTTCTGTCATTGGAATGCATCAGACGGTTGCTCATTCCAGAGGCAGAGTGGACTTTCTTATGCCTTTGGCTGGGCTTGGTGCATCCAAAAGAGGGAGAGACAGATCTGACTTCAGGCTGAACCATCCCCTGCAACTCCAGGGAGGTTGAGGTTTCAGAAACCAAGGGATCCAAGTCATTAGCACCTGTTTCTGCACTGCAATTCTTCAAAGTACATCACAAGCTAATTATTATTAATTAATTTGAATAAGCCATTTATTATCATATTTCAAGTAACCCTTTTGATTCGCAATACTGTTAATGAATTATTAAATTCAGTGTGATGATGGACAGTAATACAGTTAAAATGAATAACTATGTAATCATTACCATGTTCATCATTGGTCCTGTATAGTTCAAGTTGTTGTAATGAAAGATCAGCGTCGGCCAATATATATGTTTGATCAGGCTATAGATTTTTTTCAACTAAGTGCCCATTCACACTTTAAACTAACTACTTGCATTGGACGTAGAATATAGCACATCATCAGGTGAGAAGAACAATGCTGTTAAATTAATTTGCCTATAGGATGCATTTTAGCCTTGAAAACATCCACGCTTAAATAGATTAAATAAACCCCTTAAACAAATCCTTTTAGGCATAATGTTATTACCGTGCAGCTGAGCATGCATACTTCCAGATAAAATAGAGATTAATTTATACCTTTGCGTTCTTCATTGTTGATGCGCTAGTAAATGAGCCTGGAGAATGTTGACTACATACGGGGGTGACCCCATCAGGCGAGGCTGTGCAGCTTGAGGACTCATTCTCAGGGCTCCACTCTGGATGCATGTTGAATCTAAATCCTAACTAATGATAGTCTATTGAATAGTCTTGCAAAAAATTAGAATAGTCTACAAGCAGCTATACTACTTTGTCGAGTTCGCACAGACTGGTCACATAGTGCTGAAGACTTTATATAGTGAGCTGGAATTTTATGAATGAAATCTGAGACCAAACCATTTTGTTCATAGGGGTGCCTGCAAGATAATAAGAAATACCTGGATATTTTTACAGTGAGCTTGACACAGATGTTTGTTTGGTTTACCTAGCAATACATTTATTTTAAGACAAAAATTGCTTATAATTAAGTAACTAAATACAAATATCTATTATTTTGACTCCCAACCTCCTTTTCCCGACACCTTCCTTCTATCACACCATGAACGTCACATAATGCAGCAACTGCATCATTTCGCTTGGGATTGCTTCCATTATATATACCTTCAGTTTAATCAAGTACACCAGGTAACCTTTATTTACTACTGAAGTACCACTTTTCCCCAAATTTCTTTAACTGCAACACATACATTAGGACAATACATATATTTTTAAATGTTGTCCAAGTGAAAGCTTAATACAAGCACAATTTCTTCCTAAACCATATTGACCGTATATATATATAATGGTTTGGTCTTTGCTTTAGCCTAAATCCTTACACATCTGGTCTATAATTAAAATACTGCAAATCCAAGTGGCATTAAAATAGCTCTAGCAACAGACTGTCACTATAAAAAAAGTAGCCAATCACAAACTGGACACGTCGGACCATATATGGCATATCCGGTTTATAGGCACACGTTGCTGCACGATGGTGTAACACCACACTATCACAAAAAAAAGAACGCAGTGCACGAATAACAAAATAAACAAACAAAAGGCAGTTTCAAACTTACATTTTATTGAACGTTCTGCTTGGCCAGAAGCTGTTTGTATTTGCACATAGCCGAATTTATGAGCACCAGCAGATCTTTTACATTGTTGACAGCGCTATATGCCTTTTAGTGTTATAAAACTATAGCCTACATAAAATCCAATTAATGTAGAAGGTGACCTCATACTTTTCAACATGAGGAAACACGAGGGGGTCCCGTAGGTTACCCACTGACAGGGGTTTCCTTTTTCCCGTTAGTACCTCCTCTTTGGTTATTAACTGGCATCGTTCATTGTTTACTCACTGTGGCTCTGGGGACGCTGAAGACATAACGCTTGAAGGGAGTCGCCGCATAATATAGTTATAGGTCTATGCAAATTAATGTAACTCAAAACACTTTCACTAAATCTGTGAAGTCGTACATACCAATGTCTATGGTGAATTTCTGGCCTACTCGCAAACCATAATAGTATAACATAATTCACAAAACATAATTATAGGCCTATACAAATTATAATGCAAATAATTAGGAGGCCTATGCAAAAAAACTAACTAATTTAGCTGAACCTGTGCATTCCTTCACACCTATGTCTGTCGACCATGTCTGGCCTACTCGCAAACCATAGAAACTTCAATAGGTAATCTTGTTGACAAGGGCTATAAAAAAACATTTTGTGTTGCCTAACGCTTAAATTCGCATAACACTCTCGAATGCACTAACGACATTATAGCATCCATAATAATACATTTATTATTGTAGTTTATTTTCGTAACAAAGCACATAATAAACATTTCACGAAGTCGAAGCTATGAAAGTAAACTCTTTACTTAGTTGCAGCACTCGAAAGGCTCTCGTCTCCGATAGCATGTGGTTTCCGCAGTGGGTTTTCAGTGTAGATTTGTGCACACTGCACTGGGTACTGGAGACAGCGTCACCGGTTGTGGGTGGGGCGTTGTCAGGATAACAAGAAATGCTAACATAATTAAGCAGAGAAACAGCCAGGTGTATCTGAGGAAACTGTTCTCATAATATTATCCAATAGAGGTACATCAATGGAAAATGAAGTTTTTTTGTTACTTCCAATTGACAATTTCTTACTCAGAATGTGCTCCTGATAACGATTGAGGATAAAGGCTGCTAGCTTTATGGACTTTTAGTTAGATCTTGGTCAGTATCAACAGACTGAGCCCAGCCCGTAGGGCAAGTAGACAAACTGCAAATCTGACGGGATACCCTCATAATAAAAACATTTGCTGAGGGAGTTCCCTCAGGAAAATTGACTTGGTTGAACAAAAACATTGTACGCTTTTACTTTGTTTGGGTAATACTTACACACTTCATATTCCTTTCACTCATCACATGAAAATGTGTATTTGCCATCGCAAATATATTTTATGTAGCACAGGTTTAACAGTTGGCCTTATTTGCTGCTTATTAAGAGCAATGGATTTCAAATAGCATTGGTGTATGATCAATGACGGCGGTAATGGACGCATGTCCTTGGAATATTTTTGCTTCGTTAAACAATGTATTTCAGATTTACCCCACATCAGCTGCTATTGTGCACTTGCGTAACGTAACGCTCTCAGCCGATCCTGGGGAGGTGTATTTCCCAGCAAGGGCCGCCCCTTTACAGGATGCACCATATAAGGTATATGACGTGATTAGGGATCCCTCTATAGGAATATTCCATTTATTTGGAATAGGTCGATATGTATTTCAGGTTTTCATTTTTTACCAGTAGATGGTTGGCATAAAGCCTTCACTATATACTTGTTATTGCTATAATAGTATATTTTTTGTCCCGTTAGTGCTCTATAATTGTAATATACAGAGGTAACCCTTCAGAATTATCGCTAGGTGACCATTTTTGCCGTGCAAAATGGGTGAAGCACGTTCCACTGCATACGTCATCGTGAAACGGCACCATGGCCTATAAATACTCCCATAACTGTCAAATCTAGCAGAACAACTTTTTACCAGCCCTGGGAAGAAATATACCATCTACCTACAGGACTTTTACACCAACTAAGGGATATCCACTAGAAAAGAAGTTTACACCCATATTCTTCGTGATTTTGCTTTGCGATTTTTTTCAAGATTAAAGCTATTATGTTCGCTACTTTTAATACGGATTGCGACTCATCTTCGCGGTGCAGCACTGCCTCACCAACCGGTGACAACGTTGGATATTATCCATCTTCAGCGGGATCATACTCTAGCATGGGTTCTCCCCAGTCTCAGGTAGGTTTGTGCGCCTTTAGGTCTTTATAGCAACAAGAGCCACAAACGTAACTTTATAGTACAATTTAGTCCTAATGATTAAGACTTGCTTGCAATGAAATCATTCGGCTGTGCAATGTATCAGGCTCAGCAATGGCTCAAACAAGGCTTTTTGTGTAATTATTTAATTACACAGACTGAATTAATCGTAAAGGTTACACTAGGTTGTGGTATAGACTGCGACGATTCCTTATTAAACTCGAGAGGTATATTCAACATTACAGCTTAAACGGGGCTATTTCTGACCATTCAACTTTTTATAGACTACCTTCATTCATGACAATTATCCACAAGCCCACGTCCCCTTTCTTTGTGGTATCCAGTATATATACTGATCTCTACCCTTCAATTCTTCCAGGACCTCAATGAACTTGCAGTATCAAGTGCCTCCTTCATCCCCACCATCACGGCTATTTCTACTAGCGCTGACTTGCAGTGGTTGGTCCAGCCTCTAATTTCTTCAGTGGCTCCATCTCACAGAGCCCACCCCTACAGCTCCAGCCAGAGTCCATCTTATTCCAGGGCAACAATGAAGGCATCAGGGGCCAAGGGCCACAGCTATAGCAAGAGAGGCAGAATGGAACAGGTAAATAATTGACCAATAATTGAGTATCTTGCAATTCTCCACATGGCATCAATAATGTCACGTAAATTGCATAACTATCTATGAGTTCGGGGTTAATGTTGATTTTGATTTTAATCTACAGCAATCAACTGAAGAGGATGAAAAGAGAAAGATTCGCAGAGAAAGGAATAAGCAGGCAGCAGCAAAATGCCGTAACCGCAGACGAGAGCTTACTGACACATTACAAGCTGTAAGTATTTTCCGAAATTGAGGATCCTAGATCATTTTCACTTTTAGGACATTTCTCAATAACCAAAATAGTAAATACACCAATGAACAAAAATTAATATTCTATTTCCTTTCTTTCTTGGCAGGAAACGGATGAGCTGGAAGACGAGAAGACTAACCTACAGAATGACATTGCCAACCTCCTAAAAGAGAAAGAGAAGTTGGAATTCATTCTTGCTGCCCACAAACCCATCTGCAAAATCACAGCTGACCTGAACACTGCCTTCCCTATGATTTCTGTTGCTTCTTCTCACACTGAGCTGTGTTCCCAGAGTACCTTGCCTACCCTCACAGCTCTCCTATCCACCTCTATGTCTACTTCCACATTCTCCACAGCAACAGTCTCCAACTCAAATAACAATGTCAAGCTATCTGACCTAGACTCATCCTTGGAAGAGTCTCTGGATGTGCTTGTCAAAGCAGACATGGAGACAGCTAGGTCTGTGCCTGAAATGGACCTGTCCAGCTCTCTCTACACCCAGGACTGGGAACCCCTCTACACCTCAGCCACTAGTGACTTTGAGCCCCTGTGCACACCAGTGGTGACTTGCACTCCTGCATCCACTACCTACACATCTTCCTTTGTGTTCACCTACCCAGAGGCTGAGATGTTCCCCACCTGCGGAGTGGCTTACAGGCGAGGGAGCAGCAGTAACGACCAGTCCTCAGATTCTCTCAGTTCCCCAACTCTGCTAACCCTTTGAGGACTTTTCTTCCAAACAACACTTCCTGTTGTGCACATTCTACTGTCTGTATGCTGTTGATGTGCACATTGCAAAGGTATGAAAAGAACATGTACCAGGAAGCTATAATGAGTGGTTGTTGTTATTCCAACTATGTAGCAGGTTAGCATGTTTAACTAATACAACCTAATAGCCTATATATTTTTTAGTTTACCAATACTTCTATTTGATTTAATGGTGCTAAACATTTAAAGTGGTACATATGTTGCTGAATTGTGTGTTTGAAGCAATATGTCATGTTCAGATTGAGAGCATTGTAGCCTGTATTTTTGGTGATATTTAAACAGGTGTGAATTGTCTAAAAGTGGTCTAAGTGGTTTATTACTCTAGTGTGAATGTTTTCTGTGAAAACGTTATAATTTATAAAGTTAATATGTATTTTTATACCTTGTAAAATGGCAAACTTAAACAATGTTTGCTAACATCTAAATAAATATTATAAATTAAAATCTAGTGTATTGTCTTTCACAATAGGTGGGGTTCAGTCCCCACCTGACTCAAGGGTCTTTCGGTTTTGAGTTTGCATGTTCTCCCCGAGTTAACGTGGGTTTCCACCTACAGTACAGAAACGTGCAGGTTAAATGATGACTCCAAATTGACCATATGTGTGCAAGTTGTCTGTCCCTATGTGTTGACCCTATAATAGGCCGGCAACCTGTCCAGGGTGTACACCGCCTCTCGCCTCCAGCCCCCCCGCGACCTTAAGCGGTATTGCAAAAAAATATATGTATTGTCTTTTTGGTACATTTCTGGATTCATGACCTCAGACTGATAATCATTAGTATTCGTAACAGTCGGTTCCTTACTAAGTTATTTATGTTTCAGGCGTGTTAAGGACCTTTTGTGACAATAAACGTTGAAAGTCGCTTAGTGAAGAAAAAAAAGCGTAAGGGCTCATTCAGAACGGGATCAGAACACTTTTTTTGCAAGGGGCGTTGTGAGAAAATAGAACAGGCTGTGCCGCTCCGTACCTCATCACACCCTTCGTGCTGTGGCTGTTGCTAAGGTTGACTACGTCAAATACCTACGTCAAGACGTTCCTTGCGAGAGAAAAAAAAAAGAAAAGAAAAATCTGAAACGCAAACGAATGACGTATACTTCCGTGCCCCAAAAAAAAACAAAAAAAACATTCTCCTAAGGAAATCTTATAATTCGCTACTAATGAGCATTGGTTTAAAAACACTGCGCCGAGGAATTCTGTCCAGAGAAAACGTTAAAAAGGGAAATGAAAATATATACTTAAGTAGGCAATACTAATTGCATGCTTCATTTTCAAAGAATTGTTCAATTCTACTTGAAAGTGTATTTTTGACAGCATAATGGACTGGGGCAAAAGACAGTAGGATAAAATGATCAACAAAAATAGCAATACTTAGTCATACAGTAGTTGTATTCTGGTTCAAGGGTCAATAAATGCTTCAGATATCGACACATATATCAACCAACCATATAATAGTTCAAAAAGCTTACCCTCCTAATATCTTTGGGGTCAGATTCACCTCTTTCAATGTTTGACTTCCCTAAATAAGTGATTGGCATTATTGGTTGTGCCTCGTATTTAATGTCTTTTTAAAATATATATATAATAGAGATAACTAAACTGCAAATCGACATGATAATATATTTTCAATATCCTGCACCCAAGTTATTACATATAATAAAAAATTAAGAATTTTGACAGATTTGTTATGTTGGTTGTGGCTAATATTTAAGTCAACATCAAAAACTATTTTACAATCTTAAAAAATCTTCCTTTTGCTTTAGGGCCCCAACCTTACACAACCATGTATCCAGTATGACAAGAACTCCTTGCAGTTCAAACCATATTGGGAAGAAAAACACATAATTCCGACAACAACTTTAACAATGTATAATGGAGGGCTGGAGGCAGTGATTCAACGGAAGATTTATGTAGTACACAAATAGACAAAGCATATCTGACAAATAAACTTATAATAATAATAACACATTTTATTTAGTTTTAAGCGCTTTATCATGACACTCAAAGCCCTTTTACACAATTAGATCACCAATTAATTACATACACTGAACAATGGACCAACAGCTATCAGACACTACACCCAGTCTGAGTGATATCACGGCAGCCAATTTGCGCCAGACTTGTTCACTCAACATATATTACAACTTCCTCACACACATAGAACACACAGACCAACTCCAGATTAACTGTCAGTGACTGGTCAGGGAGCAGGATGATGAAACTTGATAAACAATTTTAATTACAGTAGGCCTCTAAAGGCTTCAATCACTTGGGTCAAATTGACCCCAAGGACTAACAATGTCTGTACATTTGAAGTTGACAGAGGGTTAGGTTGATTTACTGGGTTTTACAAAAAAAAAATTCTCTCAGGCCGGCTTTATTAAAAACACGTTTTTTTTTATATGTGGTTAATCCTAACTTTGTTTCATACCTATCCCCATCCTACTAAAGATAAGTGTAGCAAAATTACACTTATAGATTATGTCAAGCATTTTGATAGATTTATGTTGCTGTAACCTAACATTTTTTAAAATTTTTTTAGTTATTTCATCCACTCTTGTTGGCATCATTTATTTAAGCTTATTCACTCATTTCCTTCTGTTCACATACTTCCCTTGAATAGATTACATTTACACAGTCTGCTCAATGACTCTAATCAGGAAATTTAACTTGCGTGTGTGCACTTGTTGTACATGGGGGACAGGGATGGGCTGGGAAAAAGCAACCAAAGACTTCCGCTGTGTTTGAACCCTTCCAGGTAAGTGTTTCAACCCTTCCAGGTAAGCACTTTCTTTTGCGCCCTTAGTCTCTCCTGCAGTCTAATCAGCTGTTTCATTACATTTGGGTACATCACTTTATCTCTTTCACTCCCTTAACTAGTTCACTTGCAAAGAATAGAGACTGTATTATAACCGGTGATCTAATCTACAGATTATATATGATTATATACATACATATATTAAAGTCTTACATAGAGACCTACAGAGAAAGTTTGTCCTCGTCATTTAATCAGATCCAATTTATTTTATTTTTCTATTCTTCATGTCTTTAAGACATTTAGACAATTGTATAATTTATTTATAAGCATGGTCCTATTCTCTTAGGGGTAATGTTGTGCATATTCATGCTTTCTTGCTCACGAAAGGATGTTAAATCTGCAGCAATTTGTAAACGTTCTCTATTAATACCACTTGCTAGCCCCAGAGAGTTAGAAAGGCAGCAGAAATAGCAGGTGCGCACTGCTTCTTTTAACATCAGCATCAACAGCAGTAAATTTAGAACACTGTGACGCCAACCTGCGTCGGTGCTGCTGCCCAGGGGAGGAATCAGGGAATGTATGCATGAAAAAAATTGCAGAAAAGAGAACCGGAGAATCCTTGCTGGATGTCATTTTGAGTGCCGTGATGAAGAGATAGGCGAGTTTGCCTCTGTGCCGGAACAACAGCTGCTCAATTTGTATTGGTTTCATTGTCACTCTTTTGCATACAACACTTATATGCGTATATATATATTCGCTCTCACTCTCGCTTTCTGAATTTAATCAATTGAACATTAAGAAATATATGTCTGACTTCTCTATATCTCTCTCCATGAGCACCAAAATTGCATAACTTCCAAATGTATTTGATTCTATTCTATTGCACACAGAAAGCACCTGGTAACATTTGTTTTTAAAAGTGCTTTATATATATTTATATATTTAGTTGGATACCTTTGTGTGAGGTAATACAGCGAGTGGGTCAGAATATGAGAGTGCAGCAGGTACAGCAAAATGTCTATTTTATCATGACATTTTGTTAATTTGACCTGTGAAGTTAATAGTATAAGGATTCCGCAATAAAA
>JAVQJS010110684.1:0-10578 GCA_036024795.1 Galaxias rostratus | reverse complement strand
CCAGGTGGTTCTCTGATCTTATTGGGCAGACTGGACATCGTTGGGCACCAACGTAAGGTCTCCTAGACTAGCCTGTCTGTACCATCTCAACACTTGTTATAGTGGTACATTCTTTTCATGAGCCGAATAATTCTATGATATACAAACATTAAATCAGTAGTTTTCATTCTTCACCTTTCACATAATTTGAACAAGAAAAACCAAAACATCAGTTCTATTGTTGTTCTTATTGTTATTAATAGTATTATTGTATGACCTAATAATGATTGATTATGATTAATTGAATAATACAAACACTTTTCCAGTTGCTTGTTTATCTTATTTATATCTATTCATTTACATTTTTGCAATTCTACAATGTGGATGCCAAATCAAACACAAATGGAATGGTGGTCAAAATATTCTCATTGAAATCATCCACAATCGTAATCCAGATAGTCAAAAAGCTATAAAACCCTTTAAAATGTGTGTCTATCCAGACAATCCTTTAACTAGTCAGTGTGCTCCCAACAGTGCTGTTGCTGCATGTCCAACACAAGATTCCAACGTGCTTGCCCTGGTCTGATTATTTCTTAATCTTCCCTGAGAAAGTTAATCTAATGAGCATTATTGGATTGTAATGAAAAATATAATTAGTCAGATGGGCAGATTATCTGTGTGTAATTACAGTAGCTGTCTCTGTTCCCTTCAATTAAAATGACAGGAGTTGGAAGCTTAATGGCACTTTGATGAAAGAAGGCGGGAAGGGAAATGGACCCAACTAGAGTTTTGTTTCTGTTAGAATCAGTGTTACCGGGATTACTAAGAAAACAATGTAATCATTCTTACATTGCAAAGAAACGAACATTACGGTTCTAGCCAGAAAAGCATGCTTTTGCGCTATTTGCATTAATCATCTTGCATGACTTTTGATTAGAACTGATCCAAGATTGCTATTAATATGGGAAATATAGGTAATATTTATAAGTTTGCTCAAAAGATCTAAATAATATGTCATCATAATCGTGTGTGTAATTTTATCAAACGTGTTAATCCCAAAACTGGTTGGGAGGTGAGTTAGTGAATGCTTAAGGCCTTTTGCATTGGCTTCTATGGATATTCCCAGTTGTGTGTAATTATGTAATTCGGAGGTGACTCGGTTCTGACAGTAAATGAGACAACTAATGTCTATTTCTAAAGGTGTAAAAACGATGTATATGAATGGCCTTGATCTATTTTAGAGACAAGGATCTGGATGCATATTGAGTGAACGGTTGGAAAGTATGTGGTTGCACCGTCATTAGAATAGGGACTAGAATCCGTCATACAGCAAGTGAACATATAGTACACACAAAGAGAATGTATGAGGACATTGCCACTGATTGTAAGATTGAGGATGACTACAAGGAAGGTATTTTAATTTGTGAGCAATCTCACCCACCCGTGGAAATAAAGATGCATTTCTTAGACTACATTTTCAGAATTGCATTCAAAGTGTATCTCTTCTTTTATTAGCCCCATTATTTGTCTCATCATGGAAATAAACCCCTCAGTCTCCCCATCCCGAGCAATATGAATATTAATAGCATTCCCCATCTTGAGCCCTTTCATGGCTTTGAAGTTTAATGTTATTAGGACCATTGCTCTTCCTAATGAAGTTTAATGTTATTAGGACCATTGCTCTTCCTAATGAAAGACCACAATGGAAGGGTAATTACACAGCAATTATCGGTTTGTCCTGGAAAGCAAAACATTGTTTTCAAGGCGCGCCCACCCACTTAATTGGTCTGCGTACAAAGGTGCGTGCTGGAGAGCAGGTATATGGGCCGTAGTCACCAGGGATAAAATGATGGGGGGGGATCATCACAGTTTAGTCACAGCTAGTCAGGATGTGTTTGGAAGAACTCCAGCTCCCAGAGCGAGTGTTTGAATATGCATGAGTTTGAACGGTCCATACTCCAGGCACTCATGCCAGGTTGCTTTGTAGACAAGTTTGCGTTTTTCTTTTACATATTGCCATTGTCTTAGTACTTGGTGCAAGTTTTAAATTTGTGCTTTACAACCATTTTCTGGTTCGGTATCATGCAAAATGTTTGACACTATCTGACATTCGTTTAATGTAGACAGTTGCGGATGTCAAAAGCATTGCAATGGTACCCGTGTTTTTTTTGTTTTAGTTGGTCAACATATCGGTTGACAATTACAAGGCTTTTTCTGTGTTCAGTAAATAGTTATTGAAATAGAAAGAATAGAAATAGAACTGAGAGAGCAAACGACCCAACAAGACCACAAGTGAACATTTCCCTATAACATTGTCACATGGTCCAAAGTCATGTACATGCATGCAAGTCTTTTCACCCATTAAGCCTTTCAGCTGTCACATGTTACCCCCATTACCCTACCAGTCATCCACCTGTCATCAAGCACTTCCCTCCTACGCTTGGCCTTGTTCATTCGACTCATTAGGACACACCAAAGGCCTCCCTGCTGATTGATCCCAGGTTTGACAGCCTGGGGGATCGATGTGGCTCTCGAGGTTGGGGTCGGAATGGTAATGTTTGGACTAGCCAGTTGATGGACACACTGTTGTAGGTTGGGGTTTGGGGGTAATAGAAGGTGTTAATCGATGGCAACTTTGCTGAGTATAGATAAGAGGCTAAATCGCAGGCGTGCCCTTTCTCCTGTCTTTGAGCCACCCCTCACGCCACCGCTGTAGATTGGGCTTTGGCTCATGAAAACAAACTAACATGGTCGGCCCTCAACACAGCACTAAAGTTCATATTTTTCTTGCAATACAGAGGGTCACATGATGTCTCCAGTGCCCTGTCCAGATTTTACATGTATACAGGTGTTTTTGAAACGTAGCACATTCAGTTACCATATGATTGTATAGATTCTAAATTACCCTGTCGATTCCAATCACAGAGCCTTTCCTTCGAAGGTAAACATGGAGGGATCTCACCGCTACCTGTAATGAGGTAAGTTTCAGGATTAATTAGTGACGGACTCTCACCTCTTAACTACTTCTCATCTCTAGTAGGGGCTTGATTGACAGTGCGTTAATTATCCAATCAAGGGACCCCGGTACCTGGGTGGTCAGTCCAAGCTCAATTACCTTCTGCCAGGCTCCCCTGCTCCCTATTAGAGCCAATCTGCTAGCCATGGAGGGCCTAATGGCCCAGTAATAAGACAAGGCACTCTGGAGTCTATCTTAATGAAAATCACTGGACCTCCCTTGCGGCAGAGGTACATGACTGCCTGAGTTGGCTCTTCCTCAGCGCCATCTCACTGTCTCCCCCTCAGTGCCAGGAGTAGAGAGGGTTAAGGCGTGGGTCCCACACACTGTGACCATGGTTCTTCCTTAACAGTGTGAGAGGGAATCTGACCTCATTAAACAATATGCTATATTTTGTCCTAAGTCTGTTCACCGACTGCATAGAAAAGATACAAACCCATCATGTTGTGGAAAGGATAGTGGCAAGCAGCCAGTGATTCAATTCTCCCCTCTTTCCGCCTCCACCTGTCCTTCTGAAGCTTGTTCATTGGATGTGACTGAGAGGGCAGAGGAGTTGCTTATCTGTGCAGGTGGAGCACAAGCACCTGCCCCTGCAGATTGCGCGCACGGGGTATACTGATAGCACTTTGGATAAAACACCAAACGTTATACAATGAAGCGTAAGCTTAAGTGCAGGCAGCAATCTCAAAGTGTGTGCTGCTGACGTAAGCCGGCAAAGTTGCCATGATACACATTAATTACAGACGCACTTGTTATGGCTCAAACTGCCCATATCAGTGGGGAGCAGGGTGGTATTTATATTACCTGAAGTCCTGGGTAGCTTTGTGCTTGTCAAAAGGTGTTCCCATCCCCGCTCCAACTGCTACCTTGGGTCTGCACTGCTGATCCAATGGGGGATCAATGAGTGTGAGCTCCCTGTCTCTCGAGTGTTATGGAGGCAGGGAGCTCCAATAAATAAGGAGCAGATTCAAGCATGCCAAAATTAATGGTATTCACGTATAATAAATGTTCAAGACGGATGAGTGTGTCTCATTGAAATACATGTTGAGAAAGATAAACACTGGTAGCCTCATCGACTATGTTCTAGGTTTAGCTTGGCTGAAATCTCTTTTCACCCCCCATCCCAGTCATAAGCAGTCGTTGCAGGGCTGTTGAACCTGATTTGCAGGGGAGGTATTGAAATGACACTGACAAATCCTGCGTGTCCCTCCAGTGACAGTTGTGACATTTATCAATCCTATTTACTGTCGACACGGGAGATGCCACTATGGCCAGTGAATATTTATACCAGGGCCTGATCAGTTTATGTCCTTATCCTTTGGCGACCTAACATCTCACTTCTGGACTTGTCGCTGTCCAACGAGGGACGAAGGCCTGTCATTGTTCAAGGGGTACAATGGCATTGTTGAGGATGCACCTCACTATGGGACCCTAATTTGTTAGCATAGAAACCTGGTCTGTGATTTTTATAACCTGAATGTGTTCAAAGACAGATAATGGCAAATCTTGGTCTTCTGAGTCATTTTTTTGTACCTGCGTTTTCCCCCTGTTTAACTCAATAGTGTCTATACAAGGTGTTTGGGTTTTGTTTGAACAATGTCACAGTTTATGTGGCATAAAAGTGAACTACAGTGTCTTGTCAGATGAGAAAACATTTTGCAACACCAGTAAATCCTTTTTTATTCACAGACTAGCAGGCAATCAAGCAAGCGCACAGCTCAACAGTAGGCCAAACAAGAAGGATAATTTCCATCTTTGATATATTTACGAGCACAGATGTGATGTTATGTTCCGGGTTTCATAAAAATGCTTACTTCTCAGCATCACATCTGAAAAGTGATGAAGAGGGAAACTATTTATTTTCTTTCATTCCACCAAATGCTCTTGTATTTATATACGTTTTGTAAGAGTTTGACATACTTTACATCATAATATAAATTTAAATTAACAATCCAGATTGTTATCAAACCATAAAATAAATCCACAATAAAATAAATACACCTCCCAGACAGAAAATACATCATAACCCCCCTGCTCGCTCTCTGACTTTGTCTTTGTGCTAATGCACACACGTGATCCTTGGCATCAAATGCTCATTCTGGGACAATACATGTTTAATGGTTTAAGTAATATTCCAAGTGTGGTTTGGTCTGACCCATAATTAGACCTACGTTTCTAATTCACACCAGCAGTCTAGGATGCGATTGACTTGAGTCCGTATAACTGTTCTCTTGGGAGATAAAAACTACTTTGAAGCTGTCAATTAATTTTCAGTGGCCATTAGATCCCTATAGCTACTGTATGTAGTTGGATTTATAATTTGATCAATAAAGCATCTTCAACGTTTTCTCCAAAGATATACAACTGCAAATTATATTATTAAATTGTCGAGGGATTTACAGTATTTGGTTCCTGCACAAACATCAGCAGCCGAAGTTGGCCTCGAGGGAAATGCTTACTATGGATTTTTAATGGGGGGCAGCCAAGATGTAGCCCATGCAGCCAAGATGTTGAAACATAACTTTTTGCATGTGCATGACTAATCATTTTCGTGAAACTTATTTAAATACTACATTATATTACATCACAGTGATTTTCCAATTATCTCTAATTGAAAGACCATCAAAGCTTGCATTTAACCCGATAAGGTAAAGAAAACCACAATCGGTTCGTCAAAAGGGACTGTCTAAAGAATTGTGTTTTCAAATTATTGTTGAAGGTGAGCCACAACAATGTGAATCTTTACTGATGTTTGCAGCGATGTAGGTACAAAGGGGAGCTATATAGGGACGTTATTGAAGTTTGAAATCAGATTTGTACAAAACTGTATTTAGATTTGCAAGTGTATCAAGAGATGTACATGTGTTGACAGATCTGTGAATGTATGCATGTATCTGTTAATTTGTAGACAAATCCGTAAATACATACCTGGATATTCGGTAAGTATTTTGCTGCAAGAGCTGAAGCTACAGACAAGAAAGAGTAACAAATCAAGAGGGCTTCTCAATTGGATGTGTTTTTACATGTGACTTTTGCTACACCCCTGCCTTTGCAGAGATCTGCATTTTCTGTTATCTGTGCATGTGTAGCAATTTATCTGTGTTGGGATATGTCTGTGCGGCTTTTCTTCTGTGTTGATGTTGGTATGTGTCTCGGTAGAAAACAATAAACTTGAACAATCTGTTAATAATAGATTGTTTTGCCATTTGTTGCAATATTTCCAGAGACATTACTGTATTAGGCAATTGCTCTCGAAGGCAGTATCATTTAGCAAACTTTATACTTTGGCTACAGAAGCGAGTGTAAACCATTTAATCTGTAACTATCCAACTTACCTTGAAGCCGAGGTTGGCCTATTGGAACACAACTAAAATGGTACAGCATTGTCGATGATTTAAATACATTATTTGTAGGTCTCCCCCAAGTTCTGTAAACCTTCCAAAATGCAAAAAGGAAATCAGATATATGTCACCTCTATATATCACAGATATATATCACATCACTTCAATATATCACATCTCAAACTCAGCAGTTTAATAACTTTACTAACTAACTAAATGTAATATTACTAGGAATAATTTGGAATTTGATAGACAAACACTAAGGAAATTGTAGGAGAGTTGTGAGGGGGCACAACTGGTCATATGTTGGCATAACCACAAACACAATAAACACATGCTGGCTCACACAAAACATGATTTTTTTTATTAGAAGTGCATATGATTCAACTGTGCATATAATTCTACTGGAAGCCTGGGTGGCTATATAAGTATTTATATCAGAATTTACAAAGATTATGGGGTCTAAACTAGCACTGCGGTAAAACTTCTAAAGTCCACAGTAAAACCAAGTGTCTACAGTAACTAGACTGCAGCAGCTTTTGATAATGCATTAGAAGCCAATAGTGCAAATAATTGCATTGTATAGTGAGTAGGCCTATTGCAGCATGGCATGCTATCTTAATGTAACGTTTAAATGTAACTTCACAAAACCATCTCTTAAGCTAAATAATTACTTTATTCAGTTTGTCAACGTCCATGGGCAAATATTTGTGTGAGTTCGTTGATGCTTTTTTTCTGGTCTGAAACTGCCTGGCGTAAACCGTAATTTGCCTTTCTTATATGACTGTGCACTTCGACACACTACATCCATTCGAAATCAGTGTTACAATTGGAGTTCAACATGCCTTCTTGACTTCCCCTCGGCACTTGCCTTCTGGGAAATCCCCGCCACCATCTTAAGTGTTGCACCCAGTGTTAGCAATGGATTAATTGATATTGCATTTGAATGTATTTTTTTGTATGGTTTAGGGCTTCCATATGAATTCAATAAATCATTTGAAAGTTGTGTTTGAAAATTGAAACTAAGTGAATTCACATTACCAATGGATTCAGTTAGAATATCTAATAGAATGTAACTTGGGAGAGAAACAGCAACACCAGATGCCATTAAATTTCAGCCTCAGCAAATGTAACGACTAACATGGCCTATTTTCTATAGCTTCGTTGAAGATGTAGCCTTGATCATAGCTCACAGTGCATCCAGAAAGTGTTCACAGCGCTTCACTTTTTCCACATTTCGTTATCTTAAGGAACTATTCTGAATTCATTAAAAAAAATCCTAAAATTCTACCCACAATACATCATAATGGCAAAGTAAAAAAGGAAATCACTTGACCATAGGTATTCAAATACATTTACACAGGCTAAGTGAATGAGGGGAAGTGGAAATGCAATTGGAACGCAGACAGATGAAGCGCCACACAGACTGATCTTTATCACGGTTACAAATCGCTGCACATGCACAGATCTTGGGAAGGCAAACCTCTGCAACGGCAGTGTAGCAAAGTGTGTGCAACAATGTGTCATTTAGTTGTAGTTCGGGTGGGATTGTTATTTGGCAGTACGGAACAAGCTGATTTAAAAATAAATACATCTAAAAGTCAGATCAATTGATTGATCATACACTTTTGATCATTTATCTTTTTATGCCGAGCTATCACTTGAAAATTAAACGACTCAGACCTGAAGATCCAGTTTATGTGTGAACTATTGATTTTTATTTCCTATACTCACTATTCTGAAAGAAATTAACAAATGTCTCGAACACAACTATTGTTGTGCCTGCGTGACCAAAATGAACAAATTACTCTCTGAGACTACTCGTTAGTCCCGAGTCATTTTAAAGATTCGTTCCATAATAAATGAATCGTTCATGAACGACACATCACTACTTGCAGCAAAAATACTTTGACTTTAAGCCATTAACCCTCTGAACGTACGGATTTACAGGTTTGTCTAGAGGGTTAATGGCTATAAGTCAAAGTATTTTTGCTGCAAGCAGTGATGTGTTGTTCATGAAGGATTTGTTTATTTTTGTGGTCAACACATCTACAGATCTTTGCACACATTCACAGATTTGTGTACACATTTACATCTCTCAATACACTTTAATCGGAATACGTACAGATATATTTTATACAAATACAAACCTGATTACACGCACATATTAAGTTACAGATACACAGCTCTCCACACGCTTTGCAGATAGTTTTGCTACAATAGCACCCTCATACATGGGGCATGCATGCCAAGAGGAAGTGTATGGAAGCGGCCAGACCCAAAGCGACGGAGGGTGTGCCTGAACTCGAGGGAGTTAATTAAAAGTGCTGCTTCATTCTTCTGGATGTCCATTTGTAAACACACATTTTCATTATGATGGAGAATGTTTTCATCTATTGAATATCAACACTCACATTATGTTTAGAAGCTTCCTTATTTCATACCACATCTCTTTAACTGATCTTAAATAAGACTCATTGCTAGTGGCATAAACATTGCGTACGTTCTGCACATTTCTTTTAAGGGGTTTGCTAGTACTTACATTTCTACAGATCCCACTGGACACAGTAGAACACATTGCCCTGAGGGGTAGTCAGAATTGTATTGTGTTGTGTGGCGGTTGTAAATTGGGCACTTCTTCTCCAGTAGTGTAGACTTGCTGCTAAAACATCAGGTCTTCTCCTCCTAACCTCAGGGGTATTGGCTCGAGCCCGTCCTCAAACTCCCACATGCCGTATCTCTCTCGTGGACCAGGCAGCACAGATGGGCATCACTCTTTTATTCATGAGGGAGCACAAACTTTGATCCTCTCCCCAGCGACCAAAATAGTCCAAATCAAAAGCTGGGTGGGGAAGAGGAGTATAGGGTACGCTCTCTACCAGTGTGTTGCATTAGTACGTTTTCTCTTCCAACTAGTTAAATAGAATGGATCGGCTTATAAACTATAGCCGACACCAAATTGAGATTGATTTTTTTCAAGACCTTTTGGGGAGGACAGACTTCCTAGAATGCAGACATTAGTTTTGCTCTAAAAACTAATATCCACCATCTCCACTTTCTGTTATTGCACCTGTCCTGACTGACAACAAAGGTCAGGCCACCCCTGCAGACCTTTGCCTGACCGCTTGCTCAGTTGTATTTATTAGTGGTTTTGGGGTCTGCGTCTAGCCAACCGCCTCCCTCCACTTCCTGCCCCCAGCGCCGTGTGTCTGTGGCGGGATCTTGACGGACAGGTTCCATTACTTTATCTGTGAGGGAATTCAGCTGGTGGAGGAGGCAATGGAAGACTGTAGGTGTTGTTGAGGGAATCATCAATCTCACTTGGGTTGTTAACCATTCCGTCGGTGACAGAGACAGGTGGCATTTCCCTGACACGTAGCACTCGCCTCTGATAATCCCTCATCCACGCCAAACTGACAGTGTGAAAAAGAACTATCTTCAATGGGGACAACACTGATAATGCTTGACACCACGTTGCGGGATGTGTGATTGCTGTGCTATCCTAGTATTAATACTACCGACATTGGCCGTATGTACATGGGGGTTGAAGATGCTACATGCAAACTTTTGGACTTTATGTACATGATTTAAGAGGGGCTGGACATGACCATATATTGTGTAGCTTGGTTTGGTTTCACAAAGGCCTGAGGAATAGCCGGTTGAAGACAGAGAAAGCACCATCTGTGATTATGGTACAACCTGAACAGTATGGACAAAGATACACAGTAAAACAATGATAAAATAAGACTGACGTTCCATAGTATGTGTAGAGAGGAATATATGGAGCATGACATTGTCATGAAAGCTTTTAGTTTTTGTCCTGTGCTTCAAGGCAAACATCAGATAACCATTGGAGAAGTTTGAAAAGCTCAAGAGGACGAAATTTGTACTGTTAAAAACGGATTTGGTGTCAAATTAATTCATACTTCAGTCATGTTTTAAAGTAGTTTGTTTCATCATATTGTCATTTATTCATCAGGGAAAGCATATGAATGCGGTGGCCATGACCAAGATGTTGATGTTGAAGTGGCTACTTTAATAATATTTGTTCCTTTTCTCAGTGGTTATCAACAACAATATTCGAATATGTGCATATTTCGAAATAACCATGTAGAAATAGGCTCGGGGGCGGCACGGTGGCGCAGTGGTTAGCACTGTTGCCTCACAGTAAGAAGGTCCTGAGTTCGAATCCCACCTGAGGGCCTTTCTGTGTGGAGTTTGCATGTTCTCCCCGTGTTGGCG